>JAQGBY010002381.1:0-23400 GCA_034698785.1 Mycogona germanica
ACCTAGGTAGGGATCTTTAACGTGTACCTGACATCGTACAGGCACGGGTCCCACGGCTTTACTTCCATTCCGAATGATTTTTTCCGACATAATTTCAATGAGAGGGGATTCTCATTGAAAAATTATTGTTAAGAAAAAAAAAGTTTGTTAAGGATTCTTCCCACCATTCTAGGATTAAAGCTCCATCCCCAAGTAGCGACCTGGTAATTTTGCCTAACATAGCCTGCCTAGTAAGGAGATATTTAACGTGTCCTAATATCGTATAGGCATGGGTCACTATTTACTTCCATTCCTAAAGAAGGCGTTCGAAGGAATTTCTCTCACCCGAAAAATTCCCGAAGGTGTCGGCCGGAATCGAAACCGCGATCATGGGCATTGTAGGCCAACACGCTTATCATTACGTCACTCTACACCTCTTTGCTTGCCTAACTGTAAGGTAGATTTCGAGATTGACGAGATAATACAATTGTGAATTAAATGCTCGTTGGCATTAATAGGTATTTTAATATATTTAGTAGGTTTTTTGCAGGTCATTTAATTTACTTGAGTTGTGTTTCAAATTATGTTCTCATTTCCGCAAATTATTTGTTATTTTAATTTGTTCTAATAACTCACTATGCGAGGACTTCCTAGAATTTAGATTTGAAAATAATTATTTAAAGTGCTAGTAAATACGAATACATTTGTAATTTTTTCGGCAAAATGTACGAGTTTGTTGGTATGAGTCGTGTTAGTTATTACGCACCCGGATTTGGTCTTCACTGGTCAATTGCTCCACTGGTTAGTCGTTGTGAGTGTTCTGAATAGATAAGGCCGGCATAGCATATTTGTGCTGCTTTAGGTCAGACCAACCTGACATATCGCATTTGGCAAAGCTCAGCTCGACACACTAATTGTTTGATGTCGTATTTTATTGGACGGGCGCGAATTTTATCTAAGCCTCCAGTGCCCGATTATCATACATTGTACTGGTTACTGGGTAATTAAAAATTATTACACTAAAATACAGTCTGAAACATGTCATATTTTTAAAATGTATAATGTATCTTAAAGTTACCAAATAGCAAACATCAAATTAAGATAACCAATTGAAGTCAATTTTGTCTTTATTATAAATATGACCGTTTTCAGTTTGGTAATTTAAGGTTTTTCTGCATTCCCATTGATTTAAGGTAGGTTGTTGATTAATGTGGCAATCTGCTTCTAAAATTTCTCGGCAAACTAATGTGAACTATTTTTAAATGTAATTAAAATACGATAGCAACGATTTCATGTGTGCATATGCAGTCAAAGAATTATTTTAATTTATTAATGTTACTTTATCCATTGAAATTGAGTGGTTCTAAAATAAAACATTTTGCGATTCTGGTGGAATGTCTTTCTAAAATTAATAACGAACATTAATCTACGTATAAAAGTAAAGTCATCTGCCTGAAATATTAAAAAAGAATCCTCCGGATTAAACTAGAAAAAAATATTTAATAATAATCATTTATTTTGGGTTGGTCTTTTTTTATTTATTTCATCTTATAAGGATGTCGATTATAAATCGAACCCCAAAAGATCAAATAGTCTAGAGAAGTGTTGCCGATCAAGGAGAATATGCCTTATTTTGTTATCGTATTGCAATTTTATAAAGTTCACTTATTCTTACAATTAATATTTTTGGGAGATGGATGTGTTACTCACCTTTCTGACCGGTGGCCACATTAGCTATCCAAGCGCACCATAACAGAAGCATTGTGAGGCCCACGATTTCTACACCACGCAGTCTAAAACTTGGCATTCTGCGTGCAGTTCACCAAGCCCAGCCGGCCTGCTGGCATCAACAGTGCTGCTTCTTGATGCTGGAGCTGGTGCTGACGACGTCGGCGTCGGCGACGATGGTGGCACGGAAACGCGTAGCGACACATTCACGGCCTCTGGCAGCGGCGCAGCGGCTCGTCGTCGTCGTCCACGACGTGCTCGCAATTCTCCGTGGCGCGAATCTGGCAACACTGATCGGCGATTGATGATGCGGGCAGCCGACACCGGCGGCAATCGGAATGGTGGCCGTGGTACGCGGCGTGACCCGCCGACGACGAAGTACCGGTGCACCGGATATGGAGGAAGAATGGTCGCGTCGGGACAACCAGTCGGGACGAGAATTGGATTTGGTCGAGAGTGTGGTTGTTGTTGGTCGGGGTCTGGCGCTAAGTGAGCCGGGTTCTCGAACATTGCCGGCTATCGAGTGGACAGGAATGTCTGGTGTCCGAGTAGGAGGACTACTGCGGAACGGGATGTCCGATTTCGGCCATTGGTTGGGCCATGTTTGGCCGGCCATCGCCGCCACGTCGGTCAATCCATGAGAACCGATTGACGAGCTGATCGATTCGCCGCAAAAAATCGTTCACATTGTTTTAAAATCACAAATACAGGTAATCCTGGTAAGTGTCATTCGGTGACCTCATCACACCATCCTTTAAATATTCCTTATACAGTTTAGTTCAGACAAAATTTGTTTTGTTGAAGGACCAAATATTAATCATTTTCGAGGACAGCTCGTTGATCTCATAAGAATGTATCGGAATTCAATCCATGATGTATCGTCATCATTAAAAACCGGATTCAGTTTCCGAAAATGTTGAACTATCGACGTGCTACAACGTTATGGAGTTACGTCACACCGTTCTTGATGACTCTCTCTCTGTCTCAGACGCGCTGGTAAGACGGGCGAGGTGGAGGGTGGGGGGTTTCGACAGTATATCTATATCTCAATATAGATGCACGTCGAGATGAGATAGAAAACAGTGACGGTGCGCCAAAGAGACAGTTCGTCGATACGGCAACCAGACGACGTCCGCCCGCAAGGTGGTGTTTGTCAACCGGCTTAAAGTGGCAACGTAGGCGATGGGGGCTTTTCTTTTCAATTTCTATTGAAGAGCGACGCACGCGCGTTTCGTGGGAGGGAAGAACACTGGAGCAACCCCGCTCTCTCTCTCACTCTCCGACTCCGCTGCCGGCAAAACGGCAGAGGCTGCAGTTATATCGCACAAGAACGGATCCAGCAATCCCAGCCGTCGTCCGAATTCCACCGAAGCCGCCTCAGGAGGTAAGACAAAAGTCTGCGACACGCGCGCGAGCACCAGAGAAACCACCGACCGTGAATTTCGAGTTTCGCGGATCTAAACCACGGATGACCGACGACACCTTTTTTCCCCTTCTTTCTAAATCAGACGACACACACACACAGTACACGTATCCACACCTCCGTTATCTCTCAACACGCTGACCGGACACGCATCATCAGTAAACCCGACTTGACGACAAACCCGGGGCTCCGATGATTTCTCCGAAACAGATTCAGCGATGCCATCGTCTTGAGAAGAAAAATCTAGCTTCGTCGGAATTGTTGTCTCACGCGAATCCGGTCTTGAGTTAACCGTAGATTTCTGAGACGGACCACATTTTTTAGTTTCTTTCCGTAATCACTTGAAAATTCAGTCGTGGCGCACTGTTTTGCGATTATGGTAGTATTTCGGGGGTTCTAGGGAATTGGACGTTATTCAGTAGTCCGGTTGATGGTAGTGGTAGTGGTAGTGGTGGTGGTGGTCCAATGTCGGAGCGCTCGTCGGTCGCTCCGTTTCATGTTTGTGTGGAATTGAGTGATTCGGAGGTTTTTCGGATAGTCGGTTGCGTCGTCGGCGTGACCTGCTCTCGTTTCGGGGCGCGCTCGCCTAGCTGTTCTCTCTCTCTGGTTGTTCGCTGAGCGGGAACGCGCGCTTCCGCTCGCGCTGCACGCACACACAGATGAGCGTGCGCTCTTTTACAGCACTCGGCTCGCAGATGTGTGCGTGTTGTGGGGGTGGTGGATGCTGTGCGTGGATGCTGCGTAGTCTTTCTATGCGGCTGTGCTGGCACTGCTGGATCATCAGCCGATCCAGCCCTGTGTTGGGAGATCTCAACTGGTGTTGGTGGGCGCAGGGTTCGCTGACTGCCGTTGAGCGCGCGCGCGTATGCGGCGTGCTGCGTGATCAGTAGGAACCGGATTTGTGTTTGGATGTGCTGGCGATATTTTTTCCTTATCAGTTTTTTTAGTTCTGGTTGATGATGAGTCCATTTCAAAATGTGTTATTTAATAACTCGCCTTAAAAATGCTTACCTCGTACAGTAGTTACTTACGTGTTATCATCCATATCTTATAGTATCTTATTATATCACAAAACACACTTTCAGTGTCATAAAAAAAATGATTGCAATGATAGCATTTCGCAAATCAAAATACTGCAGTTACAGTCAGACATTTGTAATTTTTCTAAGGCGTCACCACCAACGTAAAAAATCACAACATAATTCGTTCATTTTTTTGTTTTGCCTGCTTCTTATTTTTTTATCAAATACGATAATCGTAGTTATTCCGTTACCATACGTATCATTAAATCGTAGTTAGAAAAAATAATTTATTTTAAAAATAGGTCAACGTATGCTTCGTTTTCTGTAAAGAAAGCCGTCAATTGAACTTGTTTATAATATGTTTGTATTGATGTATCGAAAGATATTAATTCCACAAGTTGACAAGAAATTAGAAGTGTGTGTAAACTGTCATCTGATTACCATAGTGAGTGTAAGGAGATAAACAGCTATTGTTTTCTGTGCGTCAGTACTGTACGAAAATGCGCTTTCCTTCGCAATGAAAAGTAAACCCGTGGAACATGTGTCTACGACATCAGATAAACGTTAAAGATCCCTACCTAGGTGACGAAGCAAACTTATTATTACCGACATTTATTCTTTGTATTGACTACTTTCCATATTTCTATTGACTGTCCTTGAGACAGGCTTAAATACTAGTTTACAATAAAATTTCACTTTTTCATATATATATATTTTTTTTAGACGTTTGAGATATAAGAACAAATCGAAAAGGTCAATTTTTGAAATTTCATGATAATTTTTAATTGAAGTCACTTTTTTGTAGTACTGCGCAGGTGCATAAAAATCCGGTCTTGGGTGAACAGCGCGTAGCCCGCGGCCCAGTTTTCATGTCGACCCCTCCCCAATATCGTTTCGCTCAGTCTTCGCGCTTTTCCTCATCGCAAGCTCTTTCGCTCGCTCGCTCTCACTCTGCACTGCAAATCGAGGCGACTCAATTCTAGTCGCCATTCTGACAGTGCTACATGCTGTCAAAAGTGGGCTGGGAAACACTGGAACTGGGTAGGAGGGAGATCAGTTTAAGGTTGCTGCTCAGAATTCTGAAGGGCGATTGTAATGTTGATATCGGGGACTCTGGATGTGCCCAGCTCCTAATAGAAGTAGAAGAAGGGGCTACACTAAAATGGTGAACCAGCTTCAATGTACATCTGCGTCATATTTTAACTCCTATTTCCCTAGAGTTCGTAGACAGTGGAATGACCTGACAGAGCCTCAAATCCAGAGCCTTTTAAAATAAATCCTTTTCTGTCGTCAACTGGTCTTTCGACCCCGCCATAGGCCCCTCTCTTGGGGCTGCTTGCGGGTAAAATTTGTAATTGTAATTGATAAAAATGAATTTATAAAATATTCATATTTTTTTAGATTCAAATCAAAGTTGGGTTTGTTAATCCTTTGATTATTGTCTCCTGTGGGCTCAGAAAAGTCGGAAATGACTTCGACTTAGGCGGTGGATCTATCTAAGCATTTCTTGAGAAAATATTTTAAGTCGCCGTCGTTTATTGTGCTCCTGTCTCTCTCTCGTTGGCTCTTCTCTGGTCCCCGCGTATTAGCCATCATTCCCATCTGGCGCGCATGCGTCGTCGCATCTTCATGGATTATTGGGTAACCCGAAAGTGTAGTGATGATGTTCTTTGCCGCCTACGTCGTCGAGAGAGAAAAGCGAGAAGGTTTGGTTCCTCCTGTGTGTGCGTCGTGCGTGGAGTCTGATGCGCTCCTCTCTGTCTCTCTGTCTCTGTATGTGTTGGTACGACTCGGAGATTGTCAGACCCATACTGAGATGATATAGACTCGGGGCCTGGCATCACTGCTACGTGTACTTCTATAAGCTCACCATGTGTGTACAGGGATTGGGGAGGAAAGGGGTGGCGGACGTCGTGGCATCGACAGATAAAAATTCTAAATTCTATTCCGCCTGTTCTTTATTTCTTCGTCTCTATATTTCATGTTCTTGTCGTTAGCCGGATTTCAAAGCGCCAATTTTTGTGTACGAAAGAGTCTGCATAGAGACGCACTTTACTTTCCCGCTCTTGTTATTATTATTCACTGAATTCTAATTCTGTTAATAAATAATAAAAATAATAAATAATAAAAAATAATAAGAACACTAAAAAATAAAGGGGAAAAACCTTCTAATAACGACGCGTCTCTTTTATCAAGTCGATTTTTTTAATCTCTCATTTTCATTTGTTTCAGTTGAATTTGCCTTTATTATTGTAGATGATCAATCGAGGTTCTTTTCAATTTTAGATCAAGTAATACTTACAAAAAATTAATATCTTGATCATCAGTGGATCGTTCAAATTAATTAACATTCTTTCCGACTGCACTAGCGACTGAAAATACATTTATTTAAAATGCCGGTCTTCACCACTAGCGTAATAGAAAAACCATCTGTTATCTAGACATATTTGAACTTTTGTAAAGATGATGAATAAAATCTTGTATAGAAAAAGGTTCTGGAATTTCTGAGAAAATTTCATTTCGTAAGAAACACTCGCGCGTTTTGATAAATTTACTCGAAATTTTGTTAAACAGCCAAAGCGAATAAATTGTGCGCTTCCATATAATTTTTGTTGAGAAGGGTTACCTGGTAATGGTTTATATCTGGCGATACTCGGAAATGTACAAAACGATAGATGTTCGCGAAACATAACGGCAACTTGCAAACTTGACCACCCGCACTTGGAAAGATAAAGGAAAATTCCAATATGGCATCTCCACTTGATCAAAATGTGGCTGTTGTTGCTCTCACGTGCGCCAATCACGTGATACCAGTGATACCATGGTACTGACTGAGCTTCGACTAGTCGAACAATTCGTGATTAATCATTTTGGTCATTTAAATTGGGCATTCAATGTCTGCTGATGCACGTCAAGCCAAAGTATTTTTGTTGGTCAGCCTAACTGGTGCTAAATTGGATAGCGCCGGTGCCTTACACAAAGCCATATCGGGGGAGCTTTGTGCGCCCTGGGTATGGTTTCCCGACGAATTTTCGGCGCGAAGAAAACCTTCGGCGCCCTGTGATTGGATAATTTGCTGACCATTTGCAACTTCGAAAGTGAAACGTCACCAAATCATCCAATCACATGGCGCCGAAGATTGCAGTTCGCACTTTTGTGCCGCCCTGTATGCGCTTATAACAGTCGCTATGAAAAGCTCCCCCGATATGGCTTTGTGTAAGGCACCGGCGCTATCCAATTTAGCATCAGATAGGCTGACTAACGAAAATACTTTGGCTTGACGTGCATCAGCAGACATTGAATGCCCAATTTAAATGACCAAAATGATTGATCAGTGCGCTGGCATCACTGGTATCACGTGATTGGCGCACGTGATCGGTTTAGTTTTCGAATGTCATTCGAAGCGACAACTCAGTTAATATGACCATGTTACAGCGTTAAATCTAGCGTCAGCGTCGGATACTACTCCCGATTTTGAAACCGGATTCTCCGATTAAAGAACGATTAATTATCATAACATGAATATGCATTACCCAAATAATCGGTCCGTTGTTTCTACACTGGTTGTAAAATTCGGGGGATTGAATTGTCGCCGCAACAATGGTTTCGCTCAATGTCTATACAGACGGTGAATCAAAGCAATTAAAGACAGAGATCAAGGATAGAACTGACCATCTTATTAAAACATATTCCTCATCAGAATACAAAGACGGAAGTTTGGAAGACGAACCTAATTTGAGTTCTGAATAAAAAACTTGGATTTACGACAGTCAGAAAATATTTCCTAGAAAGTTATCTCGTCCAAAGAGAATTCGACGCAGCATGTCGGAACTTCTCTACTGAATATACCGATAATGTTCGATATGGTTAGGGTTCATTCTAACAAACTATATCGGAAACTCTGCTCAAACGCACTCGCCAAAATCTATTTATACGCACCAATAAATAGAATATTCATGTACATATGAACGAAAAAATGGTCGCCCCGTTCTTTTAAGACTTGTTAATAGATCTGGAAGGATTCAGGAAGAAAAAGGTCTTATAAGATAGGCTAAATGTTTGACGGATTTGCGTCAATCTTTGCCACTGGGTGCGTCCCAGTCGTCGTGTAAGAGCGCAGTGAATTTAGTGAGAAACTCACATTAGATTAATCACACCTTAATTTTAAGACGTGACAACGTCTTTCTCCAACTCATAGAAGTGTCTCGAGAGTTGTCGATGGTAGTATTAACTAAAATGGTGTGAAAATTGCAGGACTAAAAATTGAAATTCGGCAACGAAGATAGTTTAAACGTAAAAATATAACAAATCTTCTCGAAGATTTCCATTTTCTTAATTTATCATCGATAATATTTGTTAAATTTTTACGTTTAAGTTATCTTCATTCCCGAATTTCAAATTGTAGTCCTGCAATTTTCACATTTTCAGTCTTTCTCGAAGTTTGTCGTGTATGTTCCATAACATTCGTAGCGGAAATGTAACAATAAACGCTGCTGAACGTGGCGGAAACTGACGTCATTCCGTGAAAATATGCAACGCAGCGAGTTGGTATTTACTTTAAAACGATGAAACGTTATTTATTTTGTATAGACGTGAGGGGGTGAGGGGGGGTCTCAGGAGGATCGGAGCTCACATGTAATAACCTCCAGCAATCCAACACCAAGATTATGAGTTCACTAAGTGATAATGGGCGAATATAAAGTAGGTAGTGAGGCAAAATGACCGTCAGACGAGTGCAATCTCTCACGGAGTTCCGGGGAATGGTCGAGCAATATCGACTTGTCACAAAGCCGAGCGTGTGCGGTTATCTCTGTCCTGGTCCTGGCTCCCAACTGGGTCCTGCAGCGAAACTCGATTATTGTTTTGCCCGCGAATACGTTTGTGTGCGCAACGGTTATGACGCTCGTTTCAACTGCACTTAAAACCTTATCTGATCAGCCAGTGTTTTCTATACATACGAAAATCGTATTTTATGTGCGGACAGTTGGAACTGAAGTTTTGCTGCTCGTTCTCCTCCAGTGCTGTAGCTCGACATTGTCCATGTATAATTTCGCTTCAGGAAATTGAAATCGTCAAATAACTGTTCGTCCAGAACCACATGTTCCAGAACTGTCATCCACGGATATTTAAATTTAAAATGAATTACATAAAATCATCTTTTACATTCCATTATCAGGTGAAACAAATTGCAAGGCTTCATTTCAATTACTCAAATCATAACGAACTGTATTTATGTTTGACCATGACCATGCCTTTGCTTTCATCTCGACTTCCGCTCCATTCACTCGCCCTCCTCTCGAGATCATCGGCAGCGCCACATGCGGCGGAAGTGTTGGCAAGAGACATCTTTGCGCCGCCAAGAAGAGTAGGAGATGACCGAGACATGAAGCGGCAAACGGAATTTCTTTGGAACTCATGTTGGTCGTTTAATTCGCCGGTGTGGCTTTACACATGCAATCCGCCACCTTAAGAAGCAACAGAAATATATTTATTGTTGGATTTAACAAGTGGGCATGTAAAACAACGACACCTACAGTAAAACGTAGCACTGAAATTATTTTACAGTTCATTTCCATGGTTCATGTTTGAAAAGGTTCTAATCAATATTATAATCCTGGAAAGAGTGTCATCTTTTTTAACTATCTGTCTTGGCGCGTTTACTTATACAATTTCAGCTGTCGATAGTTTCGCAAATTTGAAGTTGAGTGAAAGTTATTTCAGATCTCGATTTCGAGTATTTCTCGAGATATGAGCCGTTGAAGTTTAAAGCATTGTCATTAAAAAGTACAAATTCCAAGATGACGTCTTCATTTCACTCCACTTGATGGCGCTGTCACTGTCACATGCACCAATCATGTGCTAACAGCGACATTTTCTAATTGTTACATCATACCTCAGAGTACTATTTCACAAAATAGGAAGAAAATACATTTTCGTTATGAAAAGATGAGATATTTAAATTGACACATATTTGGGAATCACAATTTATATGTTGAAAATGACGTGTTGCGGCTCCATTGTCATGACTTCAAAACACGTTACGAATCTAGAACTAGAATTGGTCCCCACACAATCTCAGTTTTCAGTTTGAATAGGTGCGGATGTTTTGCGATGCGGTCAGTCGACGATGTGGTCAAGAAAGCCGTCACAACATGCCCCGGAAGAAATTGGGTCCCCTCCAAGTCCGGGACCAAGTCATTTGACGTCCGCTCTCCACTCTCGCACGTCAGTCGCATGCAAGCACCTCCAAACACTCTGAATCCATTGTGGACTGGTGCGCACCATCGGGGGCAGCTGACAATGGTGCGAATGCCACGGCCCCGTCGCTCTCCACTCACCGGCCGCAACCCTGCCGAGCACCGACGTCATTCATTATCCGCGTCTGTCGCCGTCGTCGTCGTCGTCGTGCCCCTCGCTGGGCGACCGGAGCACACTTACCAGATCTGGGGAAATAAAATCGCATCTCCGTCGAATGGATATAGGTGGTTTGCCGTCTCCGTATTCAGAACCTTGATGACTAATGGTGGCCCGTTGACACCGCTTGACTTGGACGCGATACGTGTGTCGTGACATCTACAGGCTTTGATTTAAGATAGTGTTCTTTGCCGAATTTACATTTTGCTCTCAATGTGGAGTGTTATTGTTGGCCAAGTATACGGGGCAGCAGTTCCAATGCAAATATTGCAGTTAGCTTCATCTCCCCATATGGGAAATGAAAATAATTGCAATGCAATATTTCAAATTATAATACAAGTTGGTTAAAATGCATTTGATTGAAATCCTATGATAAATGGAGATAATGGCGATAATGATAAATGAAAATGATAAAAGTTGGTTAAAATCCATGTCTTATTATGAACCACTCGTGCTACTGTAATAAAAAAACTACCGTTTAATTTCAATGTTAATATATTTTTAATTAAATTTTGCTACATGGATTATGAGGACCTGAAAAACATTTAGAGGAACAGATGGATAAATGGTATTTAAGTGCCAGATTTACTCTGAACAGGTTCATGTGACGACAGAAGAATGCTAACTAGGAATTTTTAATTAGATTTTTTTAATAAGGTTTCCACTTTAGTTTCTGAGATTTGTTATCGAGATCAGTTATCGAGTTAAAAAATATATTTTTTCACAAATGAGATCTATTTGAAATTACTTATTTTGAATTTCTCTCGGGTCAGGTTTGTCTGGGGCCAAACCTTCAAGATTTGAATAAAGCGAAGATGTGTAAAAATTTAATTTTTGCCATCTGAATTGTGAGTATCAGAATTTTGATATATTTCTTACGATGACACTCGATGACACCATTTTTTTTTTAATTCTCTGAAGTGACGGGTCACAACAGGAAGATTCTGTACCCCTCTCAGTGCTTAGACACTTTGTTTTCAAACCACTGAAACTTCAAAAAGTTCCTGGAGAATAAAACCGATCAAATAAAACGCCTCAGATTAGTTACCTAAGTTGATTTCGTATTACAGAACCAACCACAATCGACTTGTATGACTTTCGTTTGATCTGTTGTTGACTTCTTTGCATATCAAACAAGATTTCTGATCCGAATTAAAGTTGGGCAAGTCTATTTTTCTGAGTGATATTCTTATCCCAGACATATATTTTTTAAAAATGTGCCTATGTTCAGTATCTGTAACGACGTTTCGCAGTTTATGGCGATATCACTTTTTGAAGAATCAACCGCATTAGCACCGCTATATAACAATATCTACTGTACATGTACTGAACAATCGTTTGACTATTCATGAATTTGCTGATGTCGACGTTAGTCCTGCTCTCCTGCACGGGACGTTAGGGATTTGGCAGAAGGAGGGAGTACACAATGGTACATTAGCAGTTTCTCCTCTTCTCCTCTTAACCTTCACTTTCATGTCGAAACCCTTTCTCTATCTCACTCTCTCTCCACATGCCATTGTTTCAGATGCCGATGATTATGCTAGACTGTATATCCTCCTGAGACACGAACCTAATCGAGCAACATTTTTCAGAATAGGTCTTCCATGTTTCACGTAAATAGGCTCACCAGTGATTCTTGTTCTCAGGAGGTTACAAGTCGCAACACGCTCACACACAGCATTTAGACGTCTAGGCGTGGTGACGACGAACGGTACAATCACGATCTTCTCGCCTCTCGAGGAGGCACGTCGGGACCCGGATGTTCCCTGCCTCAATCATTTAACCTTTCAATTTTCTTTTCCTCTCGCCGCCACCACCACCACCACCACCAGCAGCAGCGCCACCTACCTCGCCAAGAACTACTTCTTTTCCCTCCTCGTCTCTCTCAAAAGTGGTTTGCCTGCCACTTTTGCTCTCGAGCAAGCTCGATTCCTTCCTGAGACACCGGAGCCACAGTTTCAAATCTGATTTTAATTCAAATTTCAAACTGTCAAATGATATTACGTAACGATCCTATTCGCTAATAATGTATGTTATGGTTTGATGCAATTCGTTGCAGTGAAATTGGGAAATTAATATTTGATCTTGTGAAGAAGATCGTCTCATTAGGAGCCGATCTTTTCCTTAGGATCATTAGATCCGGTGTAAACCGCGCTTAATTAATGGCGACTAAAAATGCGAAGCGATGATAAATTTTTGCTTTGAACAACACATGACTGGACAAGTATTTATAAACTATGAGATTCTAGCCATTTCGCCAGTTCAGCGATTCTCGCGTCGGCACTGTGCAGCAGTTTCGACCGCGTAACTATTTAGGACCAAGTTCACAACTTTTGAAGAAAGAAAAGCTAGATGAGAAACCAATTGTCTTATGCTACACATAGATACGTTGGCATAGTTCCCACAGACGCAGGTGTGAGGAGGATCCACGCATATGTGCTCTTTAACCCACCCCACCTCAGACACCCATAATAACCCCACCCTCAACCACGCCTACGTATCCTTTTATTGGGTTAACGCCAAAAGTGAGAAATTTGAAGTCAGCCTTACATTTTTCTTCGTTTAGGGTTTTTGATTAAATCGATATAGGATATAGCTGGAAAGTGGCAAAAGATTAAGCCAAAAACCTCTGAAAATATTCGTTCTGCGGCGCGACTCACTCCTTGGGTGCACCGATGCTATCTGCTATGGGCACCTCGCTTTATCAATAGGTGACGTTGCTGCTATCTACCATTGGCGAAAGCCAGGATACTAATTTTGGACATTCAGATTCTGCTAAAAGAATAGCTGCTAATCTTTTATTTTTCCTACTTTTATTGTATTAGAAATATTCGGCTATCGAATTGTTTTAAACTATCGAGAACATATTTCACTATCACGAAGAGACAATTTACGATCAGCGGTGACAATTTCAAACAAATGACACTTTCTGGGCAAAGTAAACCAAAGTTTTCAATTTTACATTGAAGTGCTATTGCTCAATCGAAGATTGTCTTTTGTTTATTTATTTTACAAGAGAAATAGACCGCTTCGCTCGGCTACCCCAGTTTAATTATAATTCGAAATTCGGGATCTAGTGTGGCAAATGTCACTGGCATCACTGGTAGCACGTGATCGGCGCACGTGAGAACGATTACAGCGCCATTTTGGTCAAATGGAGACGCCATCTTGGAATTTTCCTTTTAAATATCAATGCTGATAACGTCAACGGCTCATATCTCGAGAAATACGCAAAATTGAGATCTGAAATAAGTTGCACTCGACTACATATTTGCGGAACTATCTACGGCTTATATTTCGTTAAACGTCAATTTCGTTAAAGCAATTTAAAATAAATGATCTTTTCATGGAAAGCCATTTAAAAATGTAAGATTCTTTGAAGACATATCTTACAAAGTAAAATTTTCTGCAACGATGAAAATTATCCACAGTACTCTCAAGACACCACACGCTATATCATGCAAACAGCCAATATTTGTAGAGTCGCGATTACTTAGCGAGCAAAGGTCTTTGTATTATATCATTATACTCCTTGGCCTGTCCCGAGGAGATCTTGGAGTTTATGAGCCTTGGATAAGCGTTAATAAACTGCGGCTTACATAAGCAGTAAATTGAATCATATTTTTGGCCTGAAACATTAGCACCTAGGGAGTATTTTGTCAATTAGTCAAAGAAATCGATAAATCACTTTTGCCTATTATGAATGCTGAAGGCAGCGAGCTTTATATCCGGGTGTATTAAAATGCTCGGGTGCGTTTGCCGCACAAGAGTTCGGTGTTGAACTTCATTAGTTTCGCAATAAAAATGGGATCTTAGCGGCGCTAATTTTGGCCTAACTGTGATTAGCCTTGCTCGGATTCATGTTGGATCCAGTTGAGGACTGGTAATGGGGCGGTGCATGGTTTGATTTGTAACGCCCCCACTCCATTTAGTGATGGTCCTCATTATGCGATAAATAAACTGTGATGTTGTGTTAACAAAAGCTATAGAAAGGTTGTAGTTGCACTGAGAATTATTTTATCTCTTTTATCTATACTTACAAAAAGATGTCCTACGTGGTGCTAGAGCGTAGAACTACTACAACCGTGATCTCTGGTTCAATTCCTGGTCGAGACCTCTGTGATTACACCTGTCAATTCTCGAAATGATTAAACTCTATTTAAAAAAAATTGTTTATGTGCAAAAATGCAATCTTGGTATGTGAAACTATCGAAAGAAAATGTGACGTCACCCAAAACTTTTCTATAGCGCCAACAGAGGGCAGCAAAATTAGACTGATACATGGAGCCCTATGATGATGGCGCATCTTGTGTCTTAATTCGAGAAGAAACGAATTACACCACTATTAGATTCACTGCTTTAAATAAATTCGGTAACAAATAAACAGGAACCCATGCCAAGAATCGAGCCAGAGACCTCAGCATCATCACATGTCAGTCCACCAACTATTGTACAACGACGCGACATAATCAAAGACCAATTCAATCATTACAAAAATTAATCGGTATTTAATTTTAAATTGAAATGAGTGTACCGCAGATTGGAACTCTCTGTCAGATATGTACATGTAGTTGTTAATGCAATATTGGTTCTTTACAGGTTCAACCATTCCATATAGTTTCCCGAATCCTTTCATATGGTATTTGCGCCATGTGATCTCTCAACACGGCAGCAAATCCGCTCAAGGAGTTTTGAAAAGAGAACGGCGACTGGGGGGTCACATGCGGCTAATCATGATGGACGGCTGTGCTCCACGCTCTGATGAGAATTCTGTCCACTCCCACATTGTCGCCCCCCAAACGACTAACACTCGTATAGCCTGGAGGTGGTGGGTTGGTGCGGGGAGATCGGACCGAGCCACCTGTGAAACCACCAAAACCGACTACAAATATAGACACGTAGCCCCCCACCCCCATGACAGCGTACAAGCTAGGAGCGCCCCCTGCGATAGGGCTTAACATTGATGGAGTCGAGCTCATAACAGATTGCCATGATGAATAGTGCTTAATGGGGCTCTGATTAGACGTCCGGACGAAGGCAGCCACGCCGCGGCTGATGTTGGTGGCGTTGCGTGGAGACTGGTCCAGCGACCCGTTGCCCGGAACGGATGACCGATTACCGGGAGGGAGATCATGTCGAGACAACGCTGTGAAAAGCTGGCTGGGATTTTTTTTTGGTCCCCGCCTCCCCCAGCCTGGGTGATTCGAAAGTCCGCACATCCGGCTGAGACCCAGCCACAACTTTTTTTTATAATACACGTTTATAATGCATGGGACGAATTGGTCAGGACTTTGTATGCTATTAAAAATGTAAGGGATGTGTAACATTTTAGTTAATGCTGTAGTTGGTGAATTGGAGATCGGCATGGACAATGATGATTCATTAAAATGTGTCTCTTAATCGAAAAAGTCACGTCTTCGTGGTTTTTAGATGTAAACCGAAAAATCGCAGCTTCGAGGAGCGACTCCTATGAGTGTCACTTCCATTCCGAATTGAAATTTTACTATTTTTTCAGACGCCCTTGCATGGGGTACCTTTACTGAGCTCCTTCTGAGCGCTCACTCACGGCTACACTCCGCTCTTTATCAGCGCCAATGACACAACAAAAGGAGCGCTTATTTTTGGAACGAATTTTTCATTCATCAGCGCCTCAGTTGACAAATATTTTCATTAAATTGACGTGCAGCCGCGTCATCTATTGAGCAAATATTACAAAGACATGTGAATTTAGCACTGTATCATTCCATTTATGCGAAAATGCAAAATTTCGTAGGAGTGTTGGCCGCATGGAAGCGGAGCACGCTCCTGTCTCCGCGGCTGGATCCTTAGGAGCCGATCTTTTCTGGTGTAAACGTCACTTTAGTTACAACAAAATACATTCTGTTTCATTGGTTCAATCAAAACAGAATCAATGGAAACTTTGGAAAAACTGAAAGAATATTAAACATCAAAAATAATTCTTGTCCAACTTTTTAGAACTGCACTCAAATCTGCTCTAACATTTTGAGGTTAAAACCAAAAGTTAAAAAATAACAAACGCGCATGTGTTAACACGCATTTTGGCGCATTCGATGAACATATTTACAGGGTAAAATACTCTGTATATGAAATAAAAATAAATATTGTAACATTACACTTTTATTTAAAACTTTTAATAAACATAATCTGGCAAACTAAAATATAAATTGCAAATCGTTATATGATAGTTAATATTTTTAATTTTCACTTTGAATAAATATATCATTTCTGCTGCAAAGATTCGGCACAAATTATATTGATATCTTTCTATTTTACACAAGTTGAATTTTGATATATTTCTATTTTACACAATTGTCGTTTGAACACAATTGAATTTAATTGTTTGTGTTATTTTGGTAATAATTTGTGCCGAAGTTAATTGTTTGTGTTCTTAGTTCATATTTCGTCCAACACTGTTCCAAGATTTCCGTAATACATATGCCAGAAGAAGTATCCTTACAATTAGCATAATGTACAAAAAATCCCTAACACAGTGTGTATATCGCGTTTTCAAAACGGTGAGATCACAATTTCACCCGCGTCTATCTTAATAATTCGTTTCACGTCTCCATCATTTCGAATGCGGCCTCGCGTCACCCACGTACGTAGAATCTGCCGGAGTTTGCCGGAGTCTGCCGGAGTCTTCAGATTTTTGCACGACGAGGTTCATCCAACCCGAATCAACGCAAACATCGTCTTAAGAGCGCTCGCGTGACTCCTACTGATTCGCTCCATTCACGCGAGAGCGTAACCCTCCTGGGCTCGTTTCTAGTTCATGATCGCCTTATTGTTCTTAAGTTTCCGCAGCCTCATCAGCGATCCCTTTAATCCACACGCACCCCCACCCCACCCCTTAACCAACCTCATCCCACCCCTCTATGCATTCACATTCCGATATCTGTTGTCGGCTTGCATCCACAGAAATGGGTGCACAAGGAATAGGATATGGGGATAAGTTGATCCTCCTGAGGCCTTGCATTACGATCAATTTTTATTAGGTAACTAGTAAAATTTAACGCTTGACAATTTAAATATTTAATTTCATCATATCGATAATGTACTTTCTTATTATTTTGTGAAATTGTATTCGGAGATATTTATTGAATATCATTATTTATTGATATTATTATTTATTTATTGATATTTATCTAAAGGTTCTGTCCAATATCAGATGGTGTTCCGAGTTCGAACTTTGATCTGGATGCTAAACTCTTAGTTAACTCTAGAAGGCTAATCTATATCAATTTTTCAAACTGAAAACTCCTCACTATATCACAAGACTCGTTGTGACCAAGTCGGTTGTCAAACTTGTGGTACAAAGGTCCTGAGTTCGAGTCTCATCTTGACCTCTCATTTATGCCGTCCTGGGGAACTGGTATTAGAGTAATCAGTTTGGAAAATCGTTATATAATTGTAGGGAAATATTATCGAATCATTTGGATTATATCAAACGGTTGATTGTATGGTCCCAGAATTTTGTAAAAATGCCCCGATGTAAGTAAATTAAAAATTGTCACTAATGACACCATGACTTAAATGGTTACCACCAGATGGTGACTTCAGTTCACCCGAGGATATTAGGTGGATCCGTGCGTGTGTATGTGTATCAGCATTGTCTGTCTCGGTGGAAAACAGTTTGCAATTCTCAGCCCCCTCCCCTCACCCCACCTCCCATTGAAAAGACAAAGTTCAAGTCGACGTCCCGTACAGGAAATTACTCGTTACGGGGGCGAGGCGAGAGAGCAGGTGGCGGGGGAAGAGCTATATAGAAGACGAGGCCGATCTGATAGGCGACCGGCGTCCTAGTAGTCGTCGTCGTGTCGAGAGACTGTGCCATGAGAAAGAGGGGAAAGAAAGGCATATGCCCCTCATCAGTGTTACATAGAAAAGCCAGACCCCCACCCCTCCCCCTCTCTCACTCTCTATCTCTCTCTTTGCCTTTGGAAGCGAGCCCAGAATTGCGAAATGCCTTTTCTTCATCCACTCCTCCCCCGCTTTTGTATACGTCTAATGATTAGTTTGTGTGTTTGTGTTCACAAGTCGTCTTCTGCTGCTGCTGCTGGGGGGATGACGGTGTCTGTGAGGAGTGGGCTCGGTGAATGGCGAATTTTAGGGTGCCGCGTTGGGTGGACCTGCGGCGTCGTGTGGGCTGTGCTCCTGGCCACAAGAGATGCGGTTTTATTTTTTTTATTTTTTGCCAACGCGTCTCCTCGCACGTCAAACGCGACAAGTTACTTTCATCCTGTTCTTGTTTTTTTCCTTCTTCTTCTTCCTTCTATTCTACGCCTCTTCAACGATCAGATCCTCCAGAGGTCTGGTGCGAGCTACTAGCAAGAGTCTAAAGCAATAGATCTAGTGTGGCAAATGTCGCTGGCATCACTGGTAGCACGTGATTGGCGCACGTGAGAGCGACAGCGCCATTTTGATCAAGTGGAGACGCCTTATAGGAATTTTCATTTTTAATGGCATTGCTTAAAACTTCAACGACTGATATCTCGAGAAATACTTAATATCGAAATCCGAAATAAATTGTGCTCGACTACAAATTAGGGGAACTATCTACAGCTGAAATTTTATTCAATTTCGTTAAGCCGTTCGTAAGTAAACGCCAAGGTGGGCAGCTTAACAACAAACTTTCAGGAATATATTATAGAATTAAGTGCATCTTCGATAACATATTGAACGCATGTTTACTAAATCTTGTGGTCATGAAAGGCTTTGGAGTTATAGAAGTCCTCGCGTATTCCATGTAAGATGATCAGTTTGCGCCGTGATTTTATTTGAAATGGGCGGCGGATCTCAGGAGGAGTTAGTTACCTTACTTTCACATGCACTACTTGGTGCCACTGGCAAAAATAGAGAAGCGACGTTCTGTTCTTATTTTATATTCAAGATTGTCAACCGTTTACTCAAACGACGGAACGGCAAAACGCAACCATGACGTTGGAACAAAGACAGTCCTAAAAGCTTCTTTGATTCCCGGACTGACGACTCAGTGTCTGTTGATCAGGTGCTCGGAAGTCGTCTCACTTTCTAAAGCTCATCTTCTAGTGCTTCATTTTCTGATGAAGAAGTGGGCAAAAAGTAAATCTGTTATATAAGAAATAATTTGAATTATTATTTTAACAGAATTTAGGTTTCAAACCAAGACATGTGTATAGAAGATCCAAATAAAATAACAGTTCCATTAAGCAGATCATGAAAAGAGCTCCAGTGTTTAAATGGTCCTCTAGTGATTTGCAGTTTTCTCTCTGTTTAAGGACACCCGACCTTCAGTAGATGCGGTCAATTTCATTGGTCGGATGGTTCTGCTATTAGTCGAACGTCGAGATAAGTAATGAGATAGTCCGCGGCGTGAACCAGTCGCCCGTCGTTAGGAGTAAACGTCGAATTGGGGGTTGCCGATAGCGTACAGGTGCTCTCGACAGGTGTTTCCGTCCGAACCAACAAATAGTTTACCTGCAACCCCGGGGATCTGACAAACATGATCTCACCACGTCCTTCCTCGAGTACACAAACTTCTGCAACAGAGATACATCAAGGACCGCCCCCCCCCCTTCATTCCCAAAACATGAGCCTGCTGAAAAATCGAAAAATCCCAATTATTAGTGACGAAATGATTCCTTGAAAATTAATAATGTAATTTTGTTTCAGAAATTGTCTAATGACGCAGTATTATTGTATTGTAATTAGGGTTTCATCAGTCCTTGCTTATCTTTATTTCAATGAAAAAATTAAGTGAATTATTCAGTGATTAATTATAATTAGAATTTCTAACGAAAATGTATTTTTTTAGATAAATATATTATATATTATTTTTAGATAAAATTTTTTTTTTTATAGTACTCTATTAAGTAATAATTAGAATGATAGATCTAGTGTGGCAAATGTCTTTGGCATCACTGGTAGCACGTGATTGGCGCACGTGAGAGCGACACCGCCATCTTTGCATTTTCCTTTTTAATGGCAATGCTTAAAATTTCAGCGGCTCATATCTCGAGAAATACGCAACATCGAGATCTGAAATAACTTGCGCTCGACTAAAAATTTGAGAAACTATCTACTGATCAAATTTTATTTAATTTCGTTATGCCGTTCGTAAGTAAACGCCAAAGAGCGTAGGTTAAATATAAAAATTATAAATGAAAGGACAAACTTTCAGGATTATAATATAAAGATTGTCGATTGTATTACTGAACACATTTGGTGAAGAGGAGAGAGTCTTCTTAACTTCCCTGGGGTGACGGAATCATTTTGGTGTCGTGGAAGGAGCGCTGGAGGAGGGATATGGCGAGCGTTGACGCGTGCATCTCTCCGACAGAGACGACACGACACGACACGACACGACGACGACCCAGCGCGCTTCGGCCCCGGGCGGGATGCATGAGGACCGCTCAGCATGGGTGTGTGTGTGTTGTTGGCCGACAGTTTCACTACACCCACCCGCTATTTGCCTCGGGTCGTCATCTGACGGGTCTTGACTTTCGGAGACGAGCTAACTAACAGTCAAATTCAACCAAAAATAGATGACCTGAGGCGTCAAGCTCTTGCTGCGGAAAAAGAGTCCGGCGAAAGAGATTACGCGCAGATTGTGCGAACGATTTTTGATCCGTAATCTTGATATGAGAACTTAAAAGACTGACGCCACATATTAAGGAATATAATTAGGTCTCTCCAGAATCGCTATTACTTTCCTCTAAAATCATTATTACAAATATAATTGTTATTTTCGCACTGCTGTTAAAAGCAATCTAAAGTTTATATTTATCGTATCAGGGCGTGATTCAACTTCCTCTGTCTGTAACTTCTCAAAACAATTCAGTGACGTTATGATGCACTCTTTTTTAATTTTGTGTATGTTAATTTAATTTTAACATTGCATTTTTATAGGATTAGATATGTTCAATTAAAAATAACTTCCAAATAAGAATTTTAATATCGGAAAAATTTGTTAATTTTTAAATTTTAAATGTTTCCGAATTTTAAATGGTTTAGATGTTTTAGATATGTTCAATTAAAAATAACTTCCAAATAAGAATTGTAATATTGGAAAAATTTGTTAATTTTTAAATTTTAAATGTTTCCGAATTTTAAATGGTTCCCAATATTCCTTAATTACAAAATGTATTTCATATTTAGCATACTAACAATCATTGTTATCGAGTAAAATTATAAATTGTTGTAAATATTGCGGCGTATGTCCAACTTAAAGAGATGATTAAATTGGATTTATATTTCTTAAAAATTGGTTCGTACTTTTGTTGATCCCGGGAACTGTCTTCTGCAGCTGTAAGTTCCAGGACTAAGCACCTCGATGTTATCAATTCTCATGTGAATAACAATCGAAATTTATTATCCAGCTGCTACTCCTTCTCGTTCAATGGAATGCCAATTCACATATCCAAACACACTATTGCCATTGACTGCACACTTTCAGATTGAGTTGGATTGGATTGGAAAAATAGGGAAACGTTGTACCAATTTGGGAAAACGATCTTGATTCCGATTGAATACGAAACTGACACGCATTGTCCGAGGGAACAATGCGTGTCATGTGTTTATGCCGAGCATCCAGCCCAGACACAAAATATGAGCACGGAGGACACAACAATTGGCGCGATCAGCATAGAAACTCTGCGGGCGTCTTGAACTCGACGTGTCCCCAACCAAAAATGATCTGTGGAAACATCAACATCTCATCTGTCACTCGATTTCCCCTTTTCTGTAACTAGTGAGACCGGCGACTGGATAATGCCTGCACTGTAGACACAGCATCCATCATCATGGCCACCCAGTAGGCTCATGGCGGCATGGACCATGGCGCCATCTATCGAAAACACATCTATGAACTAAAATAGTAGGATTGAATTAAGCCGATGGTAACGATAACCAAAAATATCAATCGATTGATGGACTGAAATCGAGGGTCTGCAACAAGGTCGTCGATCAATAAATTTGACCTTTATGGTGTCATTTACAGAAATTAAAAGTTTGCAAAACACAAAGACAAACGATTGAACTCACCGAAAACTGTCGTCACTACCCAAGAAATTGAAATAATTAAAAATGTGTTACCAAGATGAGTATTAAGTGAGTTTAATCGTTTGTCTTTGTGTTTTGCAAATTTCATAAAACCTGTAATAAGAGAAGATCAGAAGTTAACTTTGTTTATCGACGGCCGTGTTGCCGACCCTCGATTGCAGTCCATCAATCAATTGATAAATCTTTTTATGAATGAGCTAGGTTGAACAAATCCGCTATTGAGCTATGATTTCTGCTAATTAAGAATGTTAAAATGAAAAATCCGAGTGTAATGAAATCGAAAATTCTCTATTAATTGGGCATTCCGAAAATTACGGATGATTCTTGCCTCGGACTTCGTGCATAATTAAAAATTGTTGATTCCGTTTTGCCAAATAAAATGACTACATGGAAAGCAGTACAACATTCCCACAGTTTCTTAAATTACTTTTCATTTTCATTTTCACCACCGATGATGCAGAAGGAAACAAACATTTGTACAAGAAGTTCTTGAGATAGAAGTGCACAATCGACGGTCGGCCTTCAATCTCAAGATCTGTTATTTTTAGTTATATTTATGTTTTTAAAAACTTAATTTCGTCATTTTCGTCCCATAATAGCTGATCATCCCTCATAGCTGATGGATTCTTCCATGCTGGGTTGAGTGCTCATGAAACCCCTATTTTTTTTAAAAAAAAGCCTCGTATTCAGATAATCGAGACCTCTGGAATTTTTCGGACGAGAGAAATTCCTACGCACGCCTTCCTTCGGAATGGAAGTAAAGCCGTGGGAGCC
>JAQGBY010002382.1:0-23398 GCA_034698785.1 Mycogona germanica
CCTAAGCACTGGAGGGGTACAGAATCTTCCTGTTGTGATCCGTCACTTCAGTGAATTCATCATCATCATCATCATATTCAGATTTTGTTGTCAATAATTACACCTGCGCTGGACCTCGCCGTTCAATATGTCAAATAAATCCACGGACTTTCCCTAATCTCACCACAGTGTGTAGTGTCCCGTGACGTCATATTGTATGACCAAGACTGTATCTTCACCAGTCAGTGGTAAAACACCCCTCACGCCAGGTTAGCCTCTGTTGGTCACACAAATTTACCTAATCGGAGGCGCAATGTTATTTAATATTCAACAACATACGCTTCCGGGAAACCTGTCAGTCACCGTCATATATTTTGATTCTATTACACAATTCATCCCGGGGTTATTTTTAATAAATAATTAATTAACGTGTCTGGCGGATTCGACGAATCAGGAATTCATTTTAGGTGAATAATTCGCGCTTGGCGCACACCTAGCCACATCCCCTGGCATTCACTGAAATGAAATATTAGACAATTGTATCATTACTTTCGGCACTTCAGCCGGGGTCTGCTTTCTATATTGAAGGTACTAATATTAATCGAGCGAGGAACAGACGCGAGATGGCTAGACATTCGCGAATATATTGGCTGCTTGCTCCATACAGTATAATGTCTTTTATATAGCTGGTCATGAGAAATAGATGAGCAAGTCCTTAGGATGGCTGATTTTAATGAATTTTATGAACAGCATTTGACCGGTGCACAAGGTAACAACCACGTGGACAGTGGACTGCGACCAAAGACCGTCCTCGATTAATATCAATTTGTGCTCTTGCGCATTCATTGACATGGATCCACGATAGACACCCAATGTGCGCCGTGCAAACTTTGTACACGCATTTTCCCGTATCGCATTTTTACTTCTACAAATGTAATACATCAGGAGCCTCATTAAACGGACCCGCTTTATCTATAATAATAACGTAGCCGCGAAATATTTCCTGCCGTGTGTGTGTGTGTGTGTACACTGGGATCGTCACCCAACCCCACCCACACCCCCTCCCCCTTCCACGAACTGCTCACGGCGTATCAACCGGACCGCATCCGTAGACACATCGATGCCGGATGAGGTGATCGCTTTCACGGCATCGCCGTCTCTACTCGCCTCGTCTCGCCGAGTTTCCGCGCAGTTGGACCGACCGCCCACCCCATTGCAAATCCATCTCAACCTCACGTTTGTGACTGCAACTAATTTCAAAGGTGTTCGAGATGGTGACGCGTTCCGCTATCCAGTTCAACGGCCCATCAGCTAGGTGTTCACGGGCCGCCTGGTCGAAATGTGGGCGCGCAGCCCCGTCGAAATTTCGAAGGAAAATGAAGCCTGACGAGATGCGCGCGTTGGCGATGTTGGGGTTATGAGGGGGAGGGGGGGAGAGGGGGTTCAGAAGTTTAAGGGACCACCCCCACCCCAGAGTGCATGATTAGGTATTTGCGTGCGTCGACAGCAAGGGCCCCCCCAGACCACATCCGACGTGAATGTTATTAATTCTAGACTGGCGGCGGAAAAGGCATGGAGCATAGTCGTCTGTTCGTCGATCTCCCAAATTAGGATTGTTCGCTTTGCCACCCATGTATAGTCTATCCATAATCGCGTCGGTCGTTACAATGTTGCAAAAGCTTCATAATTACGCACTTGAGTTATGGTTTTGGTTGGTTTCCGCATCTTTAATTATAGAAGAATACCGCAATAAGAAAAATACGACAAGGAACATCTCCAAGAAAGGGACGTACTTTTTTCATCCTCCATCAACACAAAAGCGTCGATCACTGAAAAGGCTAAATTTAAAACAACAAATCAATAGAAAATAAAGTTAACCAGAATAGAAAACGCCCACATTTAATCTATAAGTATCGTGGGTTCGATTTCATATCGCCTCTTTTCAGTAATTCTAGACAAATGGTTCGCAGTATGGGCAGCACCTTCGACTGTAATCGAGAGCATTGGGTGCGTGAAACTTCGATAAAGTAAAGGGTAAAAAATGACATTCCATTTAATGGCGCAGTTAGACTCCGGGCTTCTGTCAAGGCCACCGGAGAACATTTTGAATACATTTTATAAGTCATTTTTGTTCGTACACTATTGTTCTATGTAAGAGTCAAATTTCAATTAAATCGAAGCATTTTTCACGAAGTTGCGAATTTTTTATTCGCGTCTACTGTTTTTAGACTCAGTGTAGTCAAAAATATAAACCAAAGAGATATATTTTGGTTTTATTAGCTCTACACATACTAAGAACAAAGAAATTGTTAAATTAAAATAACTTGTGAGAACTAATGAAACAGCAAAATCGTAAGTCGCTTCATTTCAATTCTCCTTAAGAGGTTTTGCTTTTGTTCAGAAGAAGTGCTTGTCGTACTTTATTTCGCGCAAACAATTGGCTAATTTCTTTTCGACATCCTGTACATTTCGATCGATGCACTTCATCATGGCGACTTCTTTACGATATGCCACTGCCAATTGTGCGCCGGAAGATACCCCCACCCACCATCCCTCTCCCTCCCCAAAACCAATCTTTTTTGTCGAAGTTGATTGGCTTTTTCCCCCAATTCCCTTAATCTATTAGGACAATAGAAATTCCGAATATAAATAATCCTGTTGCGCGGAATAAATTATCAGATGGTGAAGAAAGCGAGGATACTCACATACCCACTCCCTTGAGACCCACAATCCAAAATCAAAAAGAATCATTGACAATTGGCGGCATTTTCATTGCTCATTAATCCTAAATGAACAAACAATTACAAGGATTTTTAGACTGGGTTTTAGCGTGCAACTGCAATCGTGTTTGCAGCGAGAATCCTTCACTTTTCTTGTATGTTTCTTTGTCGGTGAATTCATAGATTTTGCGCTTCCGGCCGTCCAATTCTAAATTTTTACGAAACAACAACTTCATAATAAATTAGGGATTTCGAGGGGCTCAAGAGTTCTGGAAACCAGAATATAAGAATCAGCGGTCTAGCACAGAACGAAGCGATAGCCAAACGTCTTCACTTCAAGGAGAGATCTACAGCACTACAGCAGCGCCAATTCGATTATATATTTCTTTTTGTTTTGTTTAGTAAGTTGCCTTCCTCTGCACATTTATATACGAGAACATGGGGGCATGTAAAAAAATCAACAGTTGATGTTGTAACTGAATTTTCGTTTTGGTGCAGTCTACAAATGATCTGGGGGAAACTAACAATTGTCTTTGCAGATGCAGTACTGGACTAACTGCTCCATCCCCTGGTCATATAAAATTGATACATTTTTTAAAATATACATGTATTTATAATCCTACCTTACACAAAAAAATGTACGGCGATGCTTGTAACTTTTCGTGGTAGGATTATATTGTATTGCTTTTATTTTACAGACCTTTCTGGTGTCGTTCCAGATTTAAAATAAAAATAAATTCCATATAATCGATTTCTGAACTATCGTATTTTTTATGTCATCTCTCATGTCGACTTTGATTATCGACTTAATCTTGCTGCCTAGGTAGGGATCGTTAACGTGAGCCTCATCCTCGGCCACATAAGCCGGCGGCAAAGGATTATTTGTATTTATTGGTGACGCGGTAGCCATTTATAGGCTCTTATCTTGCCGGGAGATCGCCACTTAAGATGCGGTGTAGAGATAGGGGAAACTAGGGGATCCTCCCTCGACACCAAAGTTGAGGCGATGGTCACGAGAAAGAGCTGGTGGTCAAACCCCATGCACTAAACACCGATTTTTATAATTTTTTAAGGGGCGTGATTGGTCTTTTCACTTTATTCCATTCCGAAGATATGATGCGCTTAGTAATTTACAAAAACAATATGTACCCTGAAGCAGCCCCCGGATGGGACCTATTACGGGGGGGGGGTACTTTTTTTAAATCTTAAGAATGTTTATTTTCGAGAAGTGAAGCAAAAAATGATCGAAGTCAGTAGGAGCATCTCGAAGACAAGATTGTTTAGCAAACGGCTTTCGCCCGAAAGATTGCGGAGGTGTCGGCCGGGAATTGAACTCACGATTACCGGCATAGCAGTTCGACACGCTACGCTCCCAAATGACACACCTCGAATGCCATTTGGTCGGACTCTTTAAATTGCAATTCACTACTGGTCGAGCGCATCAGTACTTCTCGAATTATAAATAACAAAGTTCATGAATATTTCGTTCCAGTATAAATATATTATTTTAACGACTTCCGAAAATTTCCTGATCGTTTACAACAACAAAATCAGGAGATTACTGCCATATATTGGTTGACAACAATGTCAACTCGCATCACCTGCAATATAACAATTTAAAATATTTGGTGCCGAGTGTGTTATTGACAAAAACCTGTCTAGACTAGTTACAATGTACACCTGAGACAACGTCACGCTGTAAATACGATTTTAAATTTTAAAAAAGAAATGTTGTTGGAATTGTGAGCTCTTGACTGAATTTAATCGAAAACTTTACAGTGCGGCAAGTGTTTGGATACCTAGACAAATCCCAGTTTTTAAAAAGCAATTTCAAACTCAATTTTATTACGACCACGAAAAGTGTGAGATGAAAACTAGAAATAAAAACGAAAATCTCCGGCAAATGTGCTGAGACTAGTCATATCATACTTTTAATATCCATCATATATCTTTTAACTAACGTCTCTCCTTCTAGATCTTTCTGTTTTTTGAACGAGTTCAAATGATCCATTTGACTTCTTTGGGATTGAGATTCGACGAATTCACATGTCAGATATCCATTGCCGGGTCATATTACTGGTATAGGCATTTACCGAGAAAAGGGTTGGAGTCTTAAAACTACCATTACGCAAAATGCCTCTCGTTGTATTAACGAAGTTGATTACTGCAATTACAATGTCTGGCCATTACAGTGTGCTTTTTTACATAGTTAATTACAATGCCTACCAAATGCGTTCGAGCATTCCACCATTCCGCCCACCAACTTAACCGAACAGAAAGACATTACGTTTTTCATTTGCGCATTTTTCCCTCTCCCATTTCCTTTAAGTAATGAACTGACCGTTTCGTCTGTTAAGCTGTTACTTAATTTTTATTGAGGTTTGCTCTAATATAACAGAAGCTTAATTCATGTTTTCTTACAAAAAAAAACACAAATATCAGTTGGTTATGAACCGTAAGAAAATGAAGTCAGTTTTTGACAGTCAAAGATCGGTATCAGTAAGCTTGTGTGTGGTGGAGCGTGAAGCGACCCAATCACAAACCGCCATCGAATATTCAGCAAAACCCCCGTCTACAGGTATCATAAGATGAAATAGCCGGTTCGGCCGCAACGACGACTGGTAAGTGGTTGGGGTGGTGGTAGTAAAGTTGGTGCAGGGGTTGGGTGAACTCTTAACTCGAAAGAGTCGAGACAGACCACCCCCTCCCCTGTCATTATGCCTGAACTATTGGCTATGGCGAGCTGCAGAATGCAATTAAACGATCGGCGCGTTCGGGGAAAATTGCCATTTGTGTCTAGGCTAGAAAACGCATTCAAATGGGAAGTCAGAGCTTTTTACTTTTCGTTAACGAGTCCATGCCTTTTGTCTGCGCCATAAAGCAGCGGGTTCTAAAAAATCTATTGCCAATCGCAATATTTCACGAACATTTTCCCGTGACGTCAACTTCAAAAAGAACCTTGCAGAAATAAAAACAAAATAACGCAATTATGACGAATCTGCCTTATTGGATTGAGTTAAACTCTTTAAACTCATTGATCGACAACGGCCACCGTGGAGTAAATTTACTCATTGACATTATCTTAAATAATTTCAGATACAATCAATCATTGTACATTTCAACGAGACTTAGTGCTGAGAGTAGCAACAAATGCTATAACGACTTCTCTTTAAAAATGGAACATATTTTGGATGAGCAAAGATTCCAGGACGCACCAGTTTGACATTAGTTGGGCGATTGACTTGCTGAACAGACATCTTGCATCAGAAACAGGAACAGTGCTATTCCAACGCACTTTCCGGTTGGTCAATCGTGATTAGCGCGGTCTGGTTACAGATCAATGGATAGTGAGTGGGTTCGAACCCCCATAAATCGGTTCGACCATTGGGCATGGACGGATGAACACAGCGGCGGGGTTAACCGGGGCTTCGTGATTGAGACGCTGGTAATCCCCAGAGTCAAAACAATACTTAACATACCAAATGAAGAAAGAAAGAAACACCAGACCCTGGTACAGAGATCCATTAAAAACCAATCGCCGCTAAGATCGCGGCGAACGCTTGTGCTTCACAAGAATGCAAACCGACTACGTCTCTCCTCCATAATTTTAAAGCGTTTGTTCATGAAACATTTTATGAAAGAAGAAAATTAGCAACGCTAAAAAAATAGGCGTATTCTCTCTCGATCGTAAAATGTTCGCTCAACGGTTCAAGTACGTGTAATATGTGACGTATCTTGTTTAGCTGGATACATACACACAAACACACTTTTCGCGAATTTTAGAGAAGAGCGCTGTATTGGTATGACCTCTGTGTATGGCATCAATTGGTATCATCTAGTGGCGCGGCACGGAATCAATTGGGTCGTTGCAAATTACAATAGATCGATAGTGGAGAAACTATCGATGGCACTCTTAACTATTATATTTTATGTACTAGCGATGATTTAGCGCTCCTAACACTATCAACGATGACTTGGGAAAACATCGGTTTGACATGCTCCGAAAATTGCGATCTGCGACATAAAACCTTGAAGCTCGATCATGCGCCACTAGTGATGATTAAACGCTATGCAATTGCTAGCACGGTTGCAAATAATAGTAGACTATAGCATAATAGTGCTAGTCAATACTTTCACTGAATACCCTAACAGAATTAAAATATCATTCCTATCACATTTGCGATTTTATTATTCACATATTTGGAATCTAAGAGAACTGATTCAAACACTAATTGAATTTGACACTTCTTGAGTGTACAAGTCAATTTGAAGTTCAAGGTCATCATAATACACTGTACATGAACTAACTGCAGGCACTTACTTCACTCACAGACTCCTAAGCCAAGTCGTAGACGGCGGAAATTTTTGTTTTCAGCATCTTCAACTTCGAGACTTCGCAAAGACTCTTCACTAATGTATTACATATTTAAGGTTCTGCCTGGAGCCTAGGGAGAGAGAGAAAAAGAGAGAGATAAGTACAAATAACTGATTTACGATGATTCGAGCACCTCCATATATTTTAAAGACTTCTCGATATATATATACTAAGTAGACTGGTTTTTGATGATTCAATGTGTTCGGCGCGAATAGGTTAAATACAAAAATAAAAGGGTGCTTAAATGGTTAAAATAAGGTTAAATGCACCCCATGCTCGAGCGACATCTGGCGAGTCTTTGAGGTGCTCTCTGCTAGATGAGCCAGATATTTTTCCCAAAACAGATTACAATGCTTTCAGGGGAAAAAAGTCGGTGAGTCCGATCTATGACAAGAAAGTACTACGCAATCTGGGATGGACATTCGCCTATTTCAGAGGTGAGTTGGAGAGGGGTGCGTTCCAACTGCCAATACCAATCGTCAACGAGATATGTATTTCAGGAAAACAATGTGAAAAACACATTTGCCATTTTATAAGAGGAGAAGAATCTTTAGATTACTAGGACTACGCATAAGATGACGCACATTCCGCCATTTGCCAGGTGCCACCGGATTGTAAATGCCTCTCGCTGGTGGCGCTTGGAACTGGTAAACTCCAGTCCCAATTCACCGCTCGGAGCTCTGAGAACGAATAATGACCGTAATTTCGGCTATTGGAAGGACCCGAAGGACCATCATCGATGGTGCTCAACACTCGATCAACTGTTTCGATCCCGGGGTACTGGTGAAAATGTGTCCCCCGTCATAGTGCCTTAGCACCATGAGGGGTACAGAAGATCCTATAGAAAGAACTGTAGTAAACGGGTTTACTGATTCTTCGGAAGGCCGACAGAGGGCATCACCAAGTGCAATGGCACAGAGGCTATATATTTAAATCCGATCCCCATTGAGATGGTAAAGCAATACCTGTGCGCGAACGCTCGTGTGCGTGTGAATGTGATTGTATGTGGGAGAGTGAGTGAGAGGAGTTGATGGCGAACGTTCGAGTCCGTGTTTCGCGAGCGAAAACATAATTAATAAAGCAATACATCATGTGGCGGAAACGACAAGGTTTTCTCGCCAAAGTTTCGTTCGATACGCGTGAAAGCTTTTTCGCCCCCGTTTGATGTTGCGCCGGCGCGGCGACCGTCGATGGCGAAAAATACGGATGCGCCGCCATATTTCGCCCCCGCGTACCATTTACCTAATAAATCTATTATTTATTCTTGCTGTGCTCGCGCCTACCTGTAGTACACATGTCACATGGACGTGCACTGGCGCCAATGTACGTTCAAGCTAACAAGGGAAATCCTCCGCGGACCACAGCGACCACCTCGGTCGTCATCAACACAAGACCGGAATTTTGTTTATGGAATGATTTTTAAGTATGCGGATTAAGAATGAGTAAACTATTTTTATGTATTATTAACATCGGTACTAATAATAGTCTGCGTGTGCAGAGAGTGGATACATTAAATATGAACTGCAATCACCATTTTGCACAAACTTTAAATTGCTCCAACGCAATTTGGTTGGGGAAAATATGGTTTTTTAAAAAATCGATTAAACGACAATTGAAGCGGTGAATCTTATAGTGGTGTAAATCGGATTTCCTCGAATTTAGAAACAAGAGGTTTTATTAGATGCGTCATCGTAGGATTCTATGTGCCAGTCTAACCTTTGCTGCCCTCTGTTGGCGCAATATAAATATTTTGGCTTACGGGCATTTTCCTTCGATAGTTTTCACATGCCAAGATTTCATGTTTGCCCATAACTAATTTTTTTATAAAATAAATCGAGTTCACTCTTGGGTTTAACGATTTAATTGATTCAATAAGTTGATGGGGAAAAACATAGACATTTCATTTGGTTTTTGTATAAATAATTATTCTAATTAATTATTATAAATAAAACGGGGAAAAGTCAGAGGGTTTTCGCTGAAGTGTTTACACCGGGTACGGGTCCAATGCTTCGTTTCCCATTAAAAGAATCGGTCTTCTAGGTCTGACGTCACCGTATTCCTCAGCAGTGAAATTAAATCCAATTGACATCATGCAAAAATATCGTAAACAAAAAAGCGTATTTCCCTCGAAAGTACATCGTGGTGCGTTAAGCATCAGAAACGTAAATGTTTCAGTTAACGTTGAGTGCACCTTCTGACATCAAATCAAAACCATTAACGAATAATACGTTTTAGACAAGGTCGTGATCAAGGTCGTGATTCAAACTCGTGTCCGATTTGAGTGGGGGGTGGGATAAGGTGGAAGAATAAACGACCGTTGTTTTTACTGTCCGACGAGAGCTTTTTTTGGAACACATCGCGATAAACAAATGAGAGATACATGTATATATATATATATGCATGAGTTTAATGCAAACATTTATATTCGCCAACGTATGCGTGTATACGGGAAGGGGGGGGGGAGGGATTGCTTATTCAATGCTGCGGCAAAAGCCCCAATGGTGTACTGTAACACTGTGGGGGAAGCGCAATTTGCTTGTTTGTTAACCGGAAAGCAGAGTGGAGTACGTCGGCCATAAACGGTGCTTTACAAACATCACTCGGCACCAATCTGAACTTATTAAACCAGGAGACACAAGTGTGTACCCGCCTGGGACCTACAGTCACACAGATCCGACTATACATTTCGAAATAACAAAAAGTATATCAATTTTGGCTTGCCACCTAAAGTTGCACACCGACTAAGTGAACAACAAATAATTGTGTTAGAGAAACATTGAGACCTAAAAATAGGCAAACCAGACTTCAGTAAAGTCTCCTTAATTTACAGTGCTCAATAGACCGAGACGCTAAACGATCGACATCTTAGATAAGCTTTGCTTAGAGTAATTTTAAGGCGCCTTCCTTGGATATGTTGGAGCTTCCTGGGTTTTGGCCCAGGATTGCAGAGGATTTTACTCACCAACAACACACAGACCACAAATCCACAGATCACCAACAACAAATTCAGGACTCGGCAGATTAAAACAAATAAACAAACGCTGTTTATTGCTGGCAAACGTAACAACGCAGTTACACACGGAAAAATGGCGACTCGATAGTAGTCCAACTATCGATACTGTGACGTTGCAGTACCACCTGCTACGCCCACAGCCAGTGACGTCAGCCTATCAAGCTGACGTCACTGGAAGGGGCAAACCCTCCAACAGGATAAAGTACAATTTAGTCATAGATATTCTGAACACTGAATTTTCATTGTGAAATTAAAAACGCCAGTGTGCACCAAGATGTAGCCGTCCTTTTTTCGAAACAGCTCTGTATCTATGGTCTTAAAGAGGTTGAATGGCGCACAATGCTGTAACAACTACGACATTTGTATGCGATCCAGAGGCGTCTGATCACCGACACAGCAGTCTGCATCTCATAACTACGCGAGCAAATGATATACAAACCTCTAATACGCTCGTCGAACATCTTTTTTTCTTTTATATAGTCGGGGCCAACCAATAAAAGCTATTATTTGTCGGGCAATTTTCCGATTTCAACTGGAACATGAACGCTTATCACGGATATGTTATAGACCCGTATCCTATAGAAATGCGCGCATCTCGCATTTGTATAAACATGTGCATACATAATACATGTTTGAAGCAAGAAATAAAATTATATTATATTTTCGAGAGAGAAACCGCATAAAATATATTTTTATCGCAGATTCTGGATCGTGATTCGAACAATACCGATTTATTTTAGACTGTACACCGATTTATATTTGTTGTTATAGCAGTACTTGTTAGATTGCATTTTTGAAATTGAAAAATGCGACTGTTGAAAATAAACATTTTGTTTGGTTTCTCAGGTTTCAATACTTTGTAAATTTGTTGTGCCAATCGATTTGGGCTCGAACCTGTAACACTCTAATCCGCTCATCGTCGACGCTGAAATCTAGTACTACTTTTGATATTTGTTAAGGAAGCCCACCAACGTGTTCGCCCTAAAACCACCCAGGATGTCATCTGGTAATTTTGACTAGTCTACGCCTAAACCTAGGTAGGATACACTTAACGTGTACCTGAAATCCAACAGGCAAGGGTCCCACGGCTTTACTTCCAATCCGAAGGAAGGCGTGTGCAGAGATTTCACTAGCCCAAAAATTTCAAGAAGTCTAGGTCGGGAATCGAACCCGCGATTATGGGAATAACAGGTACATCATGCCCACGAGACAAATCTGTAATTAGAAACATTATGTCGCTCCATTCGTGCAATTAGTCTAACTATAACAATTTATTTTGAACGTCACTTGATTACTTCTCACCTATTTCCATTTTCTAAGCTCCTCTTTGAAGTACTAAGAATAATTACCGGGATGGAAATGAAATTTGGCACACTTGACGCGCTCGAAATTGAACCCAGAACATCCCCACGACATTACAAAGGCGCCCCACCATTCTTGGAATGTCACAACCCACGCTTCCGCAAATCGCCTTCAAGCGCCTAATATCCATATTCACTTTCGCGTTTTTATATGCACACAATCTGTCATTTCCCTCGGCTCATTTTTAGACCACGAGAGGCTTAACCCCGGTACTATATGAACCCAGGCTGAACCATGGCTGGAGTTCGTCGCCGAGAACCGTGATCCGGCACCGGCAGAACATAACCTAAACTTTGTGTTATCGTGATGACGTGGGGAAATAATTTTTTTGAATTTAATGCAAGCACTTAAAACTATATTACATGTATATTTCCATCTGTGCATCTGTAATGTAATTCCGCCTGCATCGCTGCAATTGTACCTGGGACTTGATTTTTCCCCTCCACTGACGAGTAATAAAATGAAGAATAAACAATGTATGAACTCATAGATAGGACATCAGTCTAATTCATTCGCCACTAGTGGCGTTGCTGTCGTCTAGGTTGCATGACTACGATCGCCAGCATGCGTTATCACTGTTCCGACCGCCTCTGAATGGCGCTTTCATTTCCTACGAAATCCGTAAAAATGCTTACATTTTCAACATTACACCCGTGTATGAGCGAGACGGGTCGACAGAACGCACGATGCTGGCCAATGTGAGATAGGAAGGCGTTGGCCAACCGGTGGCCCCCCTCGAAGTGGCCCCCAGACGAATCGTATCCAATAGTCGAGACCCTGCGCGCTTTTTGGTCGCATTACTTTCAAACGAATATATTTAGTCGTGTTTAAAAATTCGATATTGTGGTGGTTATTCTCTCTAACTGTATTATGGAGAATAATGATTTTAAGCACCAATTATGTGTGGCCATGAGTTAAGGTTGGTCACCTCTTCGCATGCATGTGATTATTGAAATGGAAAGATTTGTTTAGTCACTTTGAGATTCTCAATAAAGCGGTCCATATTTTCTAAAATTTTATGGATGACTTCATTTAAACATGGTCTCCAAAACGAATCTAATTAATTAATTTAATATTATTTTTTCACGTCTCCGTTACTCGAAAAGTCTGGAAGTCGAAGGCCGAGCGCCAACGCGGTCGAATCTGTAACGACTGGAACTCGCGGGAAAATGAATCGATTTTTTCCGCGCAGTTGTCAAAGTCCGTGCGAAGGTAACAGGGGTTCCCAGGAAGATCTCTCGGCTTGTCATTTGGCCCAGAGGAACCGTGAACGTTGGCCGACCCCTCCCCTGCAGATATAGCACCGAGCGCCACATCCTCTATGAAAGTTGAAATTGAACAACGTTTTACGTGCGCTTATGTTAAAGCTCTAGAAAAGATGTAGGGTCACTTATTTCCGAGCCATGGACTCGCGTTGCCATTCAAACTCAATGTGACGGAAATTCTACTGGCTGAGTTTTCGTCGGTTCGGTGCCGAACGCTCGCGCTAAAGCAGATCCGACTAACCGAGTTTCGAAAACAGATTTTCGTACCCTCGAAATAGGAGAAAACGTCGACCGACCCGCGCTTCTCAAAACCCAAACCATTCGCCAAGTACATGTAAATTCTACAACTAATATTTTCCGTCCTATCAGCCGCAGTGCGAAAGTTCCCGCACCACATCCCTTCGCTCCCTGCTCCAACCGGACTGCAATGATTCTACAAAACGCCACTATGAGACACCAATAACTGTCACGCACAGAGGCCACACAAGACCACAAAATAGGACAGAAACTAGTGATTCATTTTTAATGTCTGTTGTCCCCGAGTCCCCCTAAATAATCAATTTGTTTCATACATGGAAATCTAATTTAATCATTCGTTTAAATTTGCAGGGAGGGGGAAGAATTAGTCATAAACGTAACCTAGTTCCGGTTACTTGGTCAGAAATGGTATCGATTAGTTTAATAATCGTTAAATCTCGGCGTTATCTTAAGGTGAATGGATTTCTAGAATAGATAATGGACGATCTCACTCTCTCTCTCTCTGGTACTGAAATTTTTTTCTTTCACATAACAAAGACTTGCTTTGTCTCTATTAAGTCGTAGCTGTTTGGTCACGCGCGTCACTCAGGCACGGCCAATTGGTGTGTCGCGCACTTCCAATCCTAGCGACAATCGTTGGAAGTTACACTCGCGAACTTACATCCGTTCAATCTCGAAGATTTCAGCCCTGAGGAAACACCGATTCCCTATGTCGAAGACGAACAAACAGTGTCATATTAAATAGATTGTCGCTAGAGAGAGAGGCGTCGTGATCGCGGTTTCAATTCCGGTCGACACCTCTGGAATTTTTCGGGGGAAGGAAATTCCATCGCACGCCTTCGTTCGGAATGGAAGTAAATCCTAGGCAGCCTAGGTCAGGCAAAATTACCAGGTCGTCCCTTTGCCAGGCTTTGAGACTAGAAAGTTAATTGGTATGCCTCCTCAACAAACTTTTAAAAAAAAGATTACCGCTAGGATCGTGGTTGCGCGACGCACACACCAGCTGCCTAATTAGAATGAGTACAGCGGCGGCATAGATCATGTGTTTCCATAATTGTCAATTAGGCTAATTGACGAATATGAACCGAGCTATTACTGTTAATGCATATTCCCGAAAACAAAGCGCGAGCACATACCTTCACAATGGCCTCGCAATTAAGTCACAACCATTAACGTATGGAAACAGAACAGAAAAAATCAGACTACAGCAGGCGAGTAATACAATCTATTTCTATTTTCCACGAGACAAATTTTACGGTGATATACCCTATTGTATTTATTCGTTTCATAGAGCGAGATGTTATTTGCGCACCTGGAGTACGAGAATATCCACATGAGATCCAGAGAACAAAGTATCGGCGGAATAGCCCCAATTTTCGATATTGCAAAAAATATACAGTACATGCATGCACTCATAAATCTAAAGAGAAACGATCTCCTAATCGATCTGCTAATTTTTATTCTGTATACACTCGTACATGTATTTCGAGCGAGAGAAATTCCTACGCACGCCTTCCTTCGGAATGGAAGTAAAGCCGTGGGACCCGTGTCTGTATTCAGGTACACGTTAATGATCCCTACCTAGGTATACTAAGCCTGGGCTAGGCAAAATTACCAGGCCGACTCCTGGGTGGGTTTTTTAAATAGAGATTTATGGTTATTTCTAGGAATCCACCAATACGGTACCAATTGAAAGAAAAAGATCATCTGACTTTAGTTGTTTCTTGGAACCCTTTACAGCATCGTTTGTTAGAAAAGTAACAGCAATCGAATTCCATAAGATTACTTGCGTTTTTGAGTACTCGTACATCAACAATCTGTTTAATAAAATACGTGTTTTAAGGTTTGCACTCAACCGACGTCATGACACGACCAAGAAGAAAAAATAAACTTAATCCGCCAAATATTCTTTCCCTTAAATCACGCTATATAGATTTCCCATTTTAGCCTAGCCTTAAGAAAAAGCTTACTTATTCTGTACTAGGCGTTCTACACTTGCCGATCATTTTTTTCTAAATTTAGTAGGCGGCAACGGCAGCTTGCAATTGTCGCCGCTAGTAGTGCTTAGTCCGCGAGAGCCCAGAAAAATTACCGATAGTACAGTTGTGCACAATAGATTTTTTAGTTATGGTTTAAGGAGGTTCACCAGCGTTTCCACCCGAAAAAAGTCGCTCCAAGGTAGTACTTTTGCCTATCCTATACGCCACAAAATAAATTTAGGAATATGTTCTACTCGGTATACAAGTTTGGTGGCCTCATGAGGACACATCTGGTGACCAGACTCTACTCAAACTTAAGTGATAAGTTTTAATAGGTTAATGCATTTCGAGATAGAGGCCATCGTGTAGCTCCGTACCTATTGGATTTGTATAGGTTACACATCCAGTGTACGGTTACCAGAGTCTGCGGAAAGCCTTTTGAACACTTCAATTCCGTGTTGCTAAAAACAGTTGGCGGGCAAAGATATACTTACATGTACTTACATGTAGAAGATCAATAGTCTGGCTGGTGTCCTTTTGTCAAAGTGTTGTCATCGAGACACAACCTAACATTTCTAGACAACTGAACAAGCCACTGTGTGTAAATGACGAACGAATACTCTTCTTAGGAGTCGTCTTATTAACGCGTCGCGTAAACACACACCTAGCGGCGATGTTTTTGAGTGTAGTATCCGCAACTTTGTTTTCAACTGCGACTTAATTGATGATGTCTCAAGTGAACAGTAAAATGGACGGCTAATGAGGTTTCGACAGTTTACGCTAGGTGTGTTTTTAAAGTGCCATGCGCCGACGAAAGAATGTCACCACCGAGTAACCCGAAAGTAGGCAACCACTCAAGACACGATGTTCTTAGTGTTTGCCAATTTACGGAAAATTCAGGGGTTAAACCAAAAACACGTACAGTGGATTTTAAAATTAATTAATTCATCATTTCTTTTGGGGGTTCTCATTCGAAATTGAAGGGCCATGTTTATAAATTTTTAAGGCTCATTGTAAATAATTTCTAAAACCTGTGCACATTATAATGATATATACTTCAAATGAAAATAAGTTCCTGAATCGGCCCATCAAAAATTCTATTGTCAGGAATATACTGAGTAATCGTACATAAGACGTTGAACTTTCATCATGGAATTCAGATCCGGGCAACGTTTTCTCAGAATGCGCTGGTTGGTTGACCTCATTAACAAATAACTAAAAAAAAATACATTCTCAACGAAACCAAAATCACTGAATACGCAATTTCATCTTTCGAAAATGTGTGAGACCGGCAAATGTTCAATGGTTTCAAATAAAAAAAGAAATCATTCCGAAATTCAACGAGATATAAAAAGCACAAAATTCGTAAAATCCAGTAGCGAAAGCTATTCAAGCGCATCTGGTGTACGATAGTAGGCGTACACTTGTTTAAAAAAATCCCAACGAAAGTGAGCCTCAACGAACAGAAGTGATTTGGAGCTTAGAAGGATGTCGCGCCCCCAGACTTCATCTCAATTCCAAAAGGCCCATAAATATTGCTTTGCAGTCTTATGCAAGGGACAGCCCCCGATCAACCAGACAGTCTAAGACGATACTGAACGACTACTACGACTAACACACCTTCTCAGGCCATGCACCTGCCATTTTATGAGTACACATGGAGGTGTCATATCCAATGAAATATAAAGCCTACAATCAGATACTCAATACTGCGGATTCTCGTAATATTATTCACAATAAGACGATTTGTTTTCTTCAAAAACGGAAATATTACGATAAATGTCAGAGCCTTGAAACCCAGAGACATTCTGAAAACATCTGATACCAAAATAGACGAGTCTTGAAACCACTTTCTGAGACATTCTGAGAACATCTGAGATTAAAATGGACAATATTATATTGGGCAAATTATAAATTGTTACACAATGGAATTGAATAGTTTTAAATAAAACGATGGTAGATATCCAGAAATATTGTAAAACAAATTCCTTTTTATTTTCCAAATCATTGGGTTGTGACGAAAGTCTTGGGCGAGTTCTTACGTTTGTCTTTGTATTTCGCAAATCACATCTTCTTAATTTTCTTATCTTCGAGAAGAAGTTTTAACTATTAACCGTTTTAACCGTTAAGACTATCTTCGTTGCCGAGTTTCTAATTGTTCAGAGTAGTCCTGCAATTCCCATCGTTTTAATTAATTTTTTCCACTACGTGACTGAGTATAGAACGGAATATAAGCAGAGTTACTGTTTTGTATCGATTTCCAGGTAACCCTAGAAAATAGGAGAAGGTCTCAGGATGACGCCGCATGGCATGGACTATTCCATTTTGAAATGCGCGACACTTTCTGAACCACCCCGGCTCCAAAAAAATAAAATAACGGTCGTTTCTATAGTGGAAAACGAACGCACTTGGCGTCTCTTTTATACTTCTCTCGGCGGCGTCAATCTTGGCAGTCCCCCCTCCCCTTTCCCCCCTCTCCCCTCCCCCGTGCGTTCAGCGGCCCGTATCCAGCCCGTGAGCCTCTCCCTCCTCCTTCTCCTCCTCCTCCTCCTCATCCTACTACTATACACAGGACTTATACAAAGTGTCTGTATTTTATTACAGCCAAAATACCAAGACGCCTCTAAGATACACGCGAGAGCCTGAGACGGCCGAGAGGGATGTGTGTGTGTGGGGGGGGGGGTGTTGGTGGATGGGGTGGGGGAGGTGAGACGAGATGAGGGGGAGAAAGGTGGCGCTATATAGTGTTTCTTGGGAGACACGGCAAAAGTGATTTCCACGTGACATCCATACATCTTAGCCAACGAATTTCGTCTTCCGCCTGCTAGGAGATCCCCGCGCCAGGTATACAGTATATTATATATACCCGGGACCCCACAAAAAAAGAAGCTCACAAACTGTGTGAACATTTTTTAAAAATAATGTTTTAAAAAAACAGCTTTTAAAAGTAGTCCTGTGTTACATCTTGATGGGAAATAATGAGCGAAAATGAAATTATTACAAAAGTTAATAGAGATGAAGATTTTCTGCTGATCCCACAGTGCTAGGGTTCGAGCCCGAACAATTTCCCTTCGTTCATGTAAGGAATGAATGTGGTAAGATGCAAAAACTGCGTTGAGACGGAAACGGCGCAAACGGATCAACTAGCAAGGGGGCAGTCCAACGGTCAATGCAGAATCGCCACAAGGGCTAATGGAGCGTTCACGAAATGCATTCGTAGAGCGGACGCCACCAAGAAAAAATACGTGCAGCTCAGAAATCGAAATCCTTAGAAAACGCCTAGGACGAACGTGGCATTGTTCAGTGACGGAAAAAAAGGAAAGGGAAAAATTCGATAAGGAAAAACATCACGGATGTACCTGGCCGCACTGTCGATGACCGGACATCTCCAACGTCGCGCACATTACAGGGCGCGACAATCGACCCGCGGAGGTCAACCCGACCGTCACAACCAATGACGACGCCGGCAACAATTCATTACGACACGTCAAAATAAACGTGTCCGTTTGGACGATCGAGAATATGCACCTGTGACCCATTTGGGAATCCGCGATTGAACGGGGACGACGCTGACGTCAGACCTGTATTTATTAGTCGCGAAGATGGTCATAACTTCATTCGTATCTGACGTTGTGATACGGTTACACGTGAGGTGCGTCTGGCTATTGGGTTGATTTTTGATTCGGTGTCGAAGTACCTACTTCGAATTGCTGAAGCCCGGATGGATTTGATCCCATGCTCGTTTATTTTATATGTCGGGGTGCTCAACGAAACCGTACGAGCACCGGAGTAATGAGGCGAAGCACACCTTCGAGGTGCGAAACAGATGCGGTTCGCCTCCGTATTTTGTTGTCGGGATACAACATTTTGTAGTTCACGGTGAATGTTTCTGACAGGCTGAGTACGTCACGTTTCCTATCGTGAATTCCTTCATGGGTTCCCACAGAAACAAATGCAATAATAGACGACGCCACGCCACCAGAGAGGTTAGAAATGCGAGGAGTCCAATTCGTAAACATTAGAATCCCTTAGAACCCGTGATGCCCTGAAGTGAGGCCACGTAGGTCTTATAAAATAAACCTTCGACAGCGTTTGCGATCGTGGGGCACCTCAGGGTAATCAAGAACGACGAAGTCCATTGGTGTTAATTCAATTCCGATGTCGTTAGGTGCGCCAGGTGGAGTCAGTGTCCAGCTGAGTGTCATTTTAGAATGCGCAGGTGCATATCCGGCGCAGCACGATGAAACGTTTATTTATGTTTCGCCATGAAGGCAGTGTCAATTGAAATTATCGTCACGAGGTGGCGCTCCTGCGTTTACGATGACATCGTCTTCCGAACGTTCCCCGTGCTTTTTAAATCTTCCCTCGTCTCCACTAGTGCCGTGGCCCGCATATGTCGTGGCGCATAAAATCGACGCCGAGCAGTCCTACCCCTAGCCACACACACACAGTTCTACGTATATATTCACGTATATAGGGGGGCGGCGTTTCTTTCTTTCTTTCTTTTTACTGCTGCGACATTCAAACGTAATTTTCAATACGTCACTGTCAGTTAGTAACTTATTCAAATTCGCGAATTTCGCTTTCTTTTTCCGCCATCTCCGAGCTGCTTCGTGCTCTCACTCTCTCTCTCTATCGCCTGTTCACCCCCCCCTCCCTCCTCGCCTTCGCCTTCTCCATCACTTATTTCTTTCGTCTTCGCGTCTCCCCACTTATCGTTAACAGCGTCTAACACCGTGACTACGATATTAGGATAAATCGAACGCGCCGGGGTTCGTTCTGCTGCAACGCTTGCCGTCCTGGTGTGTGAGGAGTTGGAGTTGGAGAAGACGAATTGGGAAGGAGGGGAGGGGGGGTGAGGAAATGGTATCGCCGGTGGCGACGCCTGACGGTGATGATTGACCCACTCTGCCCAGTGAGCCACGAAACGACTGATAAACAATTTGCAGAAGAAAATTGCCCGCCAGTTGGCGCCACCATTCACGAGTTATATAACTTCCCTACGCGGAAGATACGCTCGAATTGCGCCAAACCCTGCGTAATGGCTGCCCCTGGACATTGTAAATCATGGTTCCGTTTTCTCTTTGGAAATGTTAGTCGAAACACACTTTATACTTTACAAGAACACAACATCGCTACCTTGGAATATTAATTATGAGAGCGAATATCTCACCTAAAGCAGTTATTATTCACAGGAATCCGATAATCAAAGATATTTATTTTTAATAGGGATTAATTATTATCTGTTGGTCAAATGGTTAGACAGTCTATCAACGGATTGCTGGTTCCATCGGACGTACCATGGAATTAATTGATAGGAGACGCTTGAGGCAGAGATTTTGCCGCGCGTCGATGGTGGGACGCAAAATGAAATGTTTAGGGGAACCGGCCTGCAAATTCTCTCAACTTGTGCAATATGGTGACCGACCGTCTGTGAAAGGGGGCATTTGCGAGTGTCTCCAAGATTTCGTTCCCATCTCTCATTCACTCTCTCTTTCTCTCTTTTTTTACTGGCTATAAAACACAACGCGCGTAATAAAATTTATAGACCAAACAGCATTGCGCGCGGGTTTTCCAACACTCTCTCGCTCTCTCTGGGGGAATGGAGAAGTGGGTCTTTTGGGCGAGGTGAAGGGGGAGGGGAGGCGTCACGAGTGTGTGTGTGGGAGGACATCTTGAGCATTTAATTTTTCTTGACAAATATTCCGACCGATACCCGATCGCGGCACAGATCGATCGCTCCGCGCGACAAAAGACTCTCCTGGAATGGGATTGAAGCTGGGGCGGCGAAAGAGGTTGTAAGGTTAGACACAGCTCGATTAGGATAAAGATGTCATTTACTAATCAGCGTTCCATACATTTAATATATTGATAGCAATTGGCGAGCTCCCGTGACACACGAGTCCAGAGTGTTTAAAATAACAATATGTATGACATATTCGAAAGCAACCTCTAAGCTTAGTAAAAATCAAATCTCGAATCTTTATTTCATATCACGAGAAAGAATTCTAGTAGATCATTGGACTTAATCAGAGAACAGCAACAAGATCATTAATAACACGACACTATCACTTCAAAATACAAGATCATTCAATGGAATTGAGAGAAACAATTCTGTATGAAATTACGAAAAATATACAATACAATCATGTCGATGGTAAAATTAAAACAATATTGTTTTAAACTCTGCACATGTTTAACGATTAGGTTTGAAGTGGCGTTCAAACAGTCCCCCCTTAATCAGTAATCTTAAAAAGATTACTTTTCAGAAAAGCAAAAGTTAATTCATAACTCCATGTTCGCTTTGGTGAATCAGTTTTGTGGAATAATTGCACTGATTTAACATTTGTGTTGTTCTACCAGAGAATAATATCTGATATATGTGAGAGGTGCCTCCAAGAGTACCTCATCGTAACCAATTTTATGTTATTTTTTTTATCAAGGGTGACAATTAGTTTGCTGAAACCTTGTAATATCCCCTCGCGGTGGGTGCTCATAATCGCTATGAGATAGATCACCAGTAACAATGGAATCGAACGAACTCACCAAAATATGACTCAACAATGATTTAAAATTTAGTCAGGTAGTGACAACCGACACCAGAAAGCTACCAGTCACCCAGCAACATCAACAACTAATCTACGCTTCACAATGTCTTTGGTGCTGGTGCGGGGGAGGGGAATATACATACTCTTATATTGTATGTACGCCGGCGCAGATGTATACAGGACCGTGCAATTCAGGGCTGTGTTAGGGGGGAGGGTGGAGGAGAGGACGAAGAAATGTATATATGTGGAGACGCAGCACTTCGTCGCGCGAAACGTTCATTTTTATCAATGAAAAATTCTTCCTATAAATACGAAGCTCGCGCACGACGGGCCTATAGCTATATATATATGGAAGCTTTTGTGCTCGCGTTTCTGGTTCTCGGGGTGGGGGAGGCGGGGGGGGGGGGGTTTGGAACGCGCCAACCCGCTCGCTCTCCCACGTATAAAAGAAAACCCACCTTATGTATAGACGGCGTTCGCGACGACACGTGCGGTTTCATATAAAATCTATCGAAGGGAAACACGCCATAGTCGGTGATCCGCGACCGATTCAGTGGTTTCGATTCAGCAACTCCTTGCTGTAACTTGGCTAACTCCGTGTAGTCGCGCTGATCCTCCAGAGACCCGTGCCTGGAACTAATCGGACCTGAATTTTCTGTATTGCAAAATTGGGATGCTGCATTAGCTGGTGGTTTTTTCATAATACAGGTGGTCGAGCGATTTGGCGATAATTTATCGCCGCTGGTGGCGCTTTCAAGCATCAGGGGAACCATATATATAAGAAGTATAAGGCTTGTCGCGGGGCTGGACCGGTTTGCAATTAGTTTTGATCTAATTGATAAGCTATTTCTGAATACTTCTTTTTTCAAATTTCCTTTATCGGATAGGTGACTTTAAAAATATTTACTGTAATCAAAATTGTAAACGCAGACAACGAAGTCCAAAAATAAGACGCAGGACGATTAAATACGTGAAATAAATGATTTCTTTTAATTTCGTTGGCCACAATAAAGTGCAAAAATGAACAAACCAAACGTGAAACCAGAGAAACGTAACCGCTCCCATTGGGCAACAACAGCTGAGAGAGTGAGACAGAAGATTTATCTTGCCCGCCACCTGGTGGTGGCCTTGTCCGAGCACCTCAACACGGCCACGGAGGTACTCAACCTCCAACATTCCTTAATTTCCCAATTTTCAGATCAACGTTTGTTGTGCGTCGTATTGCATCAATCCCAGGTACAATTTCTGGTTCGTCGACCAGCTAACCCGGAGCATTGCCGAAAGGGGGTAACATCGTCAATTTGCATCATAGATTCACCGGTAGGTGCCTTCGAAATAATAGTGGAGACAATGGAACAGCAGCGCCAGCTGGCGGCATTTGGATCAATATTAAAACAACGATAATTATGTTCTCCGAAATCAGAGAAGAGCGGTCAGGCAGCAGTACCTGCACTGGCAAACGTTTAGCTGGACAGGCCTGACCCACACGACAACTCTGCGACAACCGATTCACGTAGGTCGACACTCGGTAGTTGATTGATGCAGTGGCCGAGTGCCAACACACTAATTACTCACAGAATCACAAACACATGCACTCTCGGATAAAACGATCGATATGTCTCTCTTCCTCCCAACCGCGACTGAAGCACCCAACATGTTGCTGGTTGTGATTTCTAACTAGCACCCCCAAAAATGTACTTTGAAAAATATGCCTTTTTGACTTTATATATACGATTGGCACAAAATTTAGAATAAAAACCAATTTTTCACTTAGCTGGCAGCCACTCGTCAGCGATACTATCGATACTCTACAATATTTAAAATAAAGCCTAATTTTTGAAGCCGCGTGGATATAATATTTAGAATTGAATGACTCGCTGGACGCGAACTCAGGGTGAA
>JAQGBY010002383.1:0-23396 GCA_034698785.1 Mycogona germanica
AAATACAACTTCCGGAAATCGCCATAATGCCACGGCGCGGCGATAATTATATCTAAATCTAAATCTAAATCTAAAAAATACCACGTTAAACCCGTGTTAATCTATCGTGACTCGTTCGTAATAAATTAATAAGACTAGAGGCTGGAATTGCGTCAGATACCTTTTTCGAGATTGTGTAACACCTGTCAAAATCCTACAGTTCTCGTGTCATGCTCCGGGGAGAATATTCAAATCCCGTTGCTACTCTGGGCATTTTTTTCTTTGTTGAGTTTCTAAAATATTTCATATTGTTTCCATGTTGACATTCTAGGTCCCCACAATGTTGGCTGCATGGACCTTATGACCGAGTACTCGTCGACTGGCTGCTTAATTCGACTGTATTATCCATCGGCGACTCGAGATGATCATTCCGCGGTATGTAGTAATGCTGAATTTTGTCATGGTCATGTCGACACTATCAATCACATACTTGTAAATGCTGGACCAATTTCGTTAAAAACATTTAATCAATGGTAAACTATTTTGTAAAGTAAAATGTTTTTGATTATTTCATTTTACAATTAAATACAGTAATAATGGCAAAAATATTGGATTAAATAAATACATTTTTTAAATTTTATTTGTTCACCATGTACCAGATACAGACCCCGCCATAGGCCCCTCTCTTGGGGGCTGGTTGCGGGTCAAATTTCTAATTGTATTTAGTTGATTTAAATTAGCCAAATTGAATATTCAATTATTTGGCAAGCGCCAAAAAAGTACATTATTCAATATTTTTGTTACCGATTTCTTAAAGGATCGGACCATGCAGTGGCCACTGTGGATACCAGCCAAGGAATATCTGAATGGATACGCACGGTTTCTTGGCATGTGGACATTCTTATTCAGGCTACTATATCGTCTGATTGTCGGTGAGTGACATCTTGTTTCATCATATTATACAAATCTCTTAGGGGCGCGAGTCGCATGTAAAAAATTTAATTAGGAATCGGCTGGTAGACAAAAAAATTGAGTTAGCTAGCACTGCAATATATAAATCTAGTTACCAAGCCGAATCAATCGTCAATAACTGAGCAAAAAATAATGTCAACTGTTTGAACAAAAGTGAAATTACAATCTAAATAACAAGGATTGAAAACCTAAATTAGTGCGTCTGTTGGTGTTATGTGACAAGCGCTATTTAAAACAATGTATACAAAGTAAAGCGAGGGCTAATAACCCTACCAAATCCAGAACACGGCTGGCGAAACTCAAAAATGTACAAAAGGACAGAAAATTCGCGAAACATAATCCCCAGCCGTGTTCAGGGATTGGTAGGGTTATTATCCCTCGCTGTACTGTGTTTACATTTTACTTCGACATTTTAATGTTTAATATTTCTTTCTCGAAGACTTTACGGCCATGCTTGTAGTCTTTCGAAGCAAATCTACATTAGATTCTTCATTGTGTAAAACCATGTATGTTCAAGGTTCGTTCATTGCCAGTGTTGATAGTCAAGTGGTTAGTCGTCTGACTGGACCACAGGGTCGAAGATTCAACAGTTTGGCTGATCCCTTGGACCTACACGGATGTGGTTAGGATACTTTGGAGGCGGATTCACTTGTGTGTCGTCTTTCAAAGGAATCATTTCTGTTAATTTTTTATATTTAACATATGCGACAGTTGGACTTAGTGATTAGGTTTGTGACCTTGGACTGATTGAAATAGTGGCCAAATCTGTACACCGTATATACGAGTATAAAAGTGACGTCACAGGTGATATTATGGTATCTCTGAAAATCTGAAGTTATGTGACCTAGCAGGTCTCTGATGTAACTCAAAGTACGACTCGTCGTAGCCCAGTCGGTATTGCGACTGACTGTAGTTCGGTGGTCCTGGGTTCGATTCCCGGCGCGGGCTCTTGAAAATTTCGTGCCACTCGCATAGTGCCTAAGCAAGATACAGAACGCCTGTAGTGCGGTTGACTACAGTTGATTGGGGAACAAATTGTGATCGCGACTTAAATTTGGTTTCCATTAAATGATCATTAGAAAATTATTATTTTTGATCTTGGATCTTGTTGACCAATTTGTGTTTGTAGCTATGTCGCCTGAGCCAATGTTAGTCTAAACAAAATGTTTATTTTCTTTTTTGAATAAATAAATAAAGTTCGTTAAGCAACTGATTAAGGTTTAAGGCTGGATTAACCTAAATAAATATAACAATTTGTAAGGGGAGACGTTTAATGTACACTGATTAAACACGCTTGGGGACGGAGCGCACGCTTTAGATAAGTGAAATTTATTCCCATTATATGTTTCTGTTTGGATCCAAGAATAAGGCAAAAATAATGGCTGCATCAACATCGATGTTTAACTTATCAATTTTAACGTATTTGCCGCTCGACATGTGTGTTGATAACTGATTATTTTCGGCGCAAGGGAAATTGGGCGGTGTTTAGTCAGAACGTCTTGAGATATTTGTTAAGGAGGTCCACCAGCGTGTTCGCCCTAAAACCCCCATAAGGCGACCTGGTGATTTTGGGTAGCCCAAGCTACCTAAGTAGGGATCTTTAACGTGTGCCTGACTGAAAGTGTTTGGACACGGGTCCCACGGCTTTTCTTCCAATCCGAAGGAAGACGTGCTTAAGAATTTCTCTCGCCCGAAAAATTCGTGCGAACGTGTGTGAAACTTTTCCGTACATTCCAGGCAACATGTACATTCCGGCGTCATGGAAAGCTATTCCTGCCCAGGGCACCGCATTCCCTCTGGTCATCTTTTCTCACGGTCTGGGCGGATGTCGCACATCCTATTCCACCCTGTGCGCAGAGATTGCCTCGCACGGCTTTGTGGTTGCCGCCGTCGAGCATAGGTAAAGTAAAATTTAGAATTTTGGCATGCATTTTGATGCGGTACACCAGTCTTTTTTAGTATGGAGAAACATTTCTTTCAAAAGAGGGGTGCTGTAGTGATACTGTATTATACTACAGTTAATTAAAAAATAAAAAAATTAAAATAAAAATCATGATTGAATTGTAATTGTCGTTCAAATTACCATGTCAGACCCCCAGTATGTCTCTTAGTCTTTCCTTTAAAAATTGTGTTGCAATACAAATTTTCGAGAATTTTGTTATGCTTCGCGCAATGTACTTTTCTTCAATTTTTGTTTATTTATTTGCAAATGTTATATTTTTGCGCGTGTTTAGTTCATTTCATTAGCGCGGCAATCAGACCCTCGGTTAATTAAAAGATTTTTCTTTCACAAGAAAATGACTTTGTTAAATTTATTTGTAAAATAGAGGAAAGATTTATTGTTCACACCAGTTTGATAAACAAGAATTTTGTTAATCATATTGGTAACAATTTGTAATTTTCTGTGCAGAGATAAGACCGCCTGTCTCACGTATTACCTGAGAGCGCTGAGCACCAACATGGGTACCAAATCTTGCGACAAAACCGTGTCTAACGAGGGAGCCATCTCGACTGTGACAGAGTGGATCCACTATCAGAAAATTACGCCACCACAGAAGGAATATCCAATTAGAAATCGTCAGGTAACCTAATTAAATTACGTATATTTAACTATTTTGTCGAAGTACATTTAACATATAAATAAGATAATAAGGAAATTTTTAGTTTGGGACATGATTTATGTAGAAAAACTCGGGTTATGGGCAAGAAGCAAAATCCAATTTGGTCTGCTTGCATGTATCCAGTTGAAAATGACTATGTGATACAAAAGAAAAAGCAAAAAAAATGTCTCCTCACAAATTGAAGTTTTGTTCTAGTGCTATAAGGCAAACAAGGCTAGCTATCCTTTATTCAAAGTAATTGTACCAAATCATTATGTCGCAGAGAGTGTATATGCATTTATAGTTCCTTTCCCTATTTCAAGGTCTTTCAACGATCTCATGAGTGCATCAAGGCTCTCGATTTACTGCTGGCAATGAATCAGGGTGATCATATCAACAATTTGGAAGACACGAACTTGAATTCGTCGCTGTTTCAGGTGAGCAAATAAAATCATGATTTAATTATCGATCTTGCCCAGGGGAGGCTAGGTGAATCCTAAAAAGACCAGACATACTCAGAGCGGGTACTTTAATAGCTGACATCCTTTTGCCATTCCACCAGGGCATCATCGATGCTTCGCGTATTGCTATAGTTGGTCACTCGTTCGGTGGAGTCACTGTTGTTCCCACCATGGCTTCCGATAAACGATTCAAGTAGGTTTTTTGCTTTGCTTGGGGCTATCACTTGAGCAGTCAAGTGTCTTAAGGTATTACAATCTTAGCAAACGAACTGGGCAAATAAGAGAAATGCTGATTAGCAAGATAGCCAGTTTATTCTTTGGTTGTCACAAATTACGAGTAATTCATTTTGACCTAATTCAATCAATCCGCTCGTGTTTAACGTCTAAGAAAATTTAATTACATATTGTGGGATTCATTTGGAGCAGTCTCTAGTGCCCAGTACCATCTCTGGGCAAGTTGTCAATCTTAGATCGCCTTGTTTCCCGTTTCCGACAGAGCTGGCGTTGCCCTTGATGCGTGGATGTTTCCCGTGCGGGAGGAGGAAGGCATTTTCGGCTCAGTTTCGCAGCCGCTCATGTTCGTCAACATGGAAAAGTTTCAGACTCCCAACAACAAGGCAGTCATGCAGCGGCTGGCCTCTGACAAGGTGGATCGAAGGATGACCTTGATCAAGTGAGTACCTAGTATGTTGTGAGTTATCAGCAAAGTTAATTTAAGGTACGACTCGTCGTAGCCCAGTCGGTATTACGACTGACTGTGGCTCGGAGGTCCCGAGTTCGATTTTCGGCGCGAGCTCTGGAATATTTCGATCCCGGGGTACTGGTGAAAATGTGCCCCTCACATAGTGCCTAAGCACCAATAGGGTAAAAAAATCTTGACTACAGTGCATTAAAAAAAGGCTTATGTAAAGACCACCGGGGAACATTTTGAGCACATTTTATAATTCATTTTTGTTCCTACATTATTGTTCTATGTAAGTGCCAAATTTCATTTAAATCGAAGCAGTTTTCAAGAAGTTGTGAATTTTTTATTGGGGTCTACTTTTCTATGACTCACAGTGCACACGCAGATTATTAATTTTTGATCTGAACTAGTTTTAAAGAATTAGTCAAGACATGGAAGATCTTTTTTAATTGTTCAACAATGTATTTTGCAGGGGTACAATTCACCAAAATCCTGCAGACACACCGTTCATGGCGGGACGCCTGATGAGATTGTTTTTCGGAGCCAATTCGTCGCTGGATCGCCACTTGGCAATGGATCTCATTAACCGTTTAACGCTGCAGTTCTTATGGAAGCACCTGGGTAAGCATTTGTTTTCCTAGTAATTGGTATGTGTTTTTGTGCAATGTTGTCCAATCTTAAAACTTTGACAATTATTGTGACTAGAACCCTACACATTATTTCCTTATACTTAGGGAAATTCTGGTATGGGTTTTTGCTGGTGTGGATTAAAATTTAAAATTAAAATATGAAAACGTTTGTCAAATTGAATGAAATTGAACACATGTCGCCAATAATTTTTTATTCAAATTGCCTTTGTGCACGTGCAACTCCATGACGTCATCATTCGAATTCTTGAGATCAAAAATGGCGCTCACTAAGTGTGAAACCAGATATCTTTATACAAGCATTTTGGTGACCCGAAACTAGAACTAGAAAAATAATTATCAAAATCATGTTCTTCTCAACTCGCAATAATTTTTTATTTCCAGATGTTCCGACCGACGAAAAATTTACCAATTTGTTAAATTGTCATTCCGACATTTTGGAAGAGACGTTGCTATGCTAAGACATTGCTGATCAGTTTTATTTTGTTGTTTCTTAAGAGTATAATATGGACGCTATTTTTGAAATTTGTAAGTTATGTTGTTTTTAATATTTAGGCTTAATTTGTTTAAAAATTAGAATGAAAAAATATTCTAGCCCAAGGATTTCAGCAACCAGATCTTGTCATGTTGCTAGTACGTGCGTATATAAAGTGTTTCGATTGCTGCACATATTTTCTGAAAAGTTAACAGGCTCTCCGGGCATACAAACGGGCCGTTTTTATCCAAATTATATATCTCCATCTGTATATTATATGTTTTATTAGACTTGTTGCGGCGTTGGTCGAATTACTTTTAACTTGCGATCGTGCCAACATTTGAAAAGAAAAGTGAAAATTATAATATTCTTCTATGTATCAGCTAGTTGTTAAATTACACCGAAGATTGTTGTGTCAGTAAATTCTCTTTGATGTTGAATGAGTTATTACAGTAAGTTACAATGGGGTCCAAGCGACAACTGAGTGTTTCGCCAAACTGTGGTGATAATACATAACGTTGCATTTCAATATGCTTTTTATGTACGTTCGTTACATAATTGTTCTTCCATGTTTCAGTGTTTTGAGCACTTATATGTTGATGTGCGTCCAAATTTGCTTTGTAATTGTAGGTCAAGTCTTCCCACGAATATTTTTCAAATATGTTTCGACCCAAAATCTGAAACGCTCACTGCCAGTATTTCAGTTGTTACTTTTGTCAAGAAAATGTTTTACTTAGCGCCTCCTTGCGCGTGAAATCCATTATATATATATATCTCCCGTTCATGGAATTATAATTTATATGGGCATCTTGTGTTATCTACAACATTATTACCACAAATTATCTGTATAGTATATTGGTTATTTCAAGACTCATGGTGACTGACTGCAAGCAAATATATTTCATAAATTGTGTTTTTTTTAAAGTTGATGATGGGGCAGGGGATAAATTAGATAAACTTTTTAGGTAACACAATACACGTTTGTCCTGAAACTTACTGTCAAACATGTAATTCATTTCCAGGTTTGCATGCCTATTTTAATGAACCCTTTGCTTGCATGGGAATTTGACTTAACATTCCTGGTCAGCTTGGCATTCCGAGCCTGTCTGTGCATCTGAATATTTTGTGCACCAATTAGGATTAACTATAATTTCTACAGGTATACAGGAAGACACATCGTTTCTAGCAATGATTATTCTGTGTGTGTGTGTGGGGGGGGGTCATATGTTGTCGTCGAAACATTTCATAGATATTTTAAACCATTTTGGCTGATTATGTTTTCAGTCAGAGTTTAAAGTTTGTATACCGCTTGTGAGGGAAACCAAATTTGTTAAAAACAAAATTAATGTTTAATATTTTGTAAAACAAATTCTCAACTGGATTGCCATGTATGAACAAAAATTTGTTGTGACTAATTTTTTTTAGATATCTTTTTTAAAATATACTCGTAACATGAATGTAATCCTGGTTCTTTATGCAATGTTGGCGTGCTGCCCGTTCAATTGCAACAATATATTGATGTATTTTAACCCCGTTAAGTTTTGTTTTTCAGATATAAATATATTGATGTTAAACTTGTGTGTGTAGACGAAAATAAGAATATCTACGAGTGTCAATAAAATAATACTTGCATTAATACTTTTGCCTATCGTAATTTTCTTATAGTGAACTCGCAAATTCAGCTTTGACGCCAATGAAACCCTTCCACTGAAAAACATGTGACGCTTTGAAATAGGTTGTTAAAAATTTCCTTTATGATATTTCCATAAAACCAAATTGCATACCTTAACCATAATTTCCAGCAAACACTTCTGGTTTCGCCTTTTTCAGGCCACAGAAGTGGAAAAAAGGCAAAACAGGGAAACAAATTAAATATCTTTTATGAATTTGTTGACTGAAAGAGTAATTTTCTCTGTTTTCACATAACATTTTTTATCTTCACAAAATTTTGAAACCAAATCAGCATTTGAAACTTCCACCTCAAACGGGAATTTTCCCCGCGCCATCATTTCCTACACATCGATAGTGTCACAATAAATGTAAAATATCGAGCTACTCCGATAATATCGCGAAAATTGTGACAATCGATACAAAATATATTCGAGCGCTCGCCAAAGACGCATCGGCGATTTTGGCAGTATCGGTAATATTTTTATGCGAAAAGAAACCATTAAGGGTTGTACATTGATGGATTCGAAATCTGTGGATTACTCGGATTAGCCTAGACTCAAGGATTATCTATTGAATGACATGCTACGTCCAATTGATCAGTGACAGTCGGTGTTTTTAATTCAGCCAGTGACCAGTGTAAACACCAATGGCGCCCGCCAACGATCGGGACGACCACCCCTCCTTTTCTCAACTCCCGATCGTTTTCCAGGATCGATTTCAGGATTCCAACCTGTAAAGGTAAGCGACCCGGCTCTCCGTTTAACCCGTGCGTGAAAATTACGCGTTTTTGTGGATAATTAATGCTTGGCAAAAACGGAATCGTAAAATTAGGATGCAAGTTGTAGCTCAAGTCATTCGAGATGGCGTCGCGTTTAACATTTCACCGAGTGAACTGTGTGTCATGTTTAGATGGCCGTGTAGAGATGGCGGAGAAATGCAGAACGCCCGCTCACTTTAAAGGACTTCGAAATCGCGACGATGTGTTTTGTGATGAAAATGATTATTTTTGATGTTTGAAGATGAGGTTGTTCTAAGCTACGACGTTTGTAGATTTCATTAATCTGTTGACATTAACTGTTATGAAACTGAACTAGTGCCGTCTGCAGTATCTGGGTTCCCCTATCGACTATAAAAACGTTGGAGATGGCTTGATGACACGACGGCTGACCAACCATCGTCATCATACGTTCTAATGAAAAATTAAAAGGCTCCTATTGAACCTTCTTGATTAGGTAGGGCTAGCTTTTCTAGGGAATCAAGCTAAATTGGTTGTCTTGTTATTTGCGTGATATCATTAAATAATCTTTTAAGTATTGTCTGCCAACATATGCACAAACGTATATAATCGAATACTCGATTTTTCACATTACAACTGCTTTATTTATAATGCATGTCACACCAGTACATGTACTTCAATTCTGCTCAATAGATATTTTCTAGGTTTACAGTTCAGTAAAGCTTCTAGCCATGACGCTACTTGAGCGATGTTAGCCCTTCGATATGCTCAGGCAACAGACCCAACACATATGAATGTTAGACCTCTTCCAGACATGTTACTGTATAATACATTGTACGTGCCCAGAGTAAGAGAAATAATGCATAACACAGACCACAGTTCAGAACTGTTTATGCAAAGAAACACGGATCTAAAATATACTCTACGCGTGAACTACATTTGCTACATGTAGGGTCAACGTGTCTATGTTCGCGTTTAATACAGTAGCTGTAACTGTATATACAAGATTATTTATTATTAATCGTACATTGGGATGAAAATGTGATCTTTTGCTAGAGTATGCGTAATTTGCATTACAAAAACGGTCCGCGTCTGTGTCCAACATTCAGAATATCATACTCGTATATCCTCGACGGCTTCATCACCTTTCAACCTGCTTTGCGTAATCGAGTTGTAAAAGGCCATTAGGTATATCGCATACCAAGTACTAAGTCTTGTTCCAAAGCAGTTTTACGGATACTGTCTCTCAATAATGTCTCTCGTCATCGTAAGAAAGTTAGCTAAACCAAGTCTGGAAAAGGATACAAACCAGAAAATCTAGTAGACCGTTGGGATCTGTTTTTGTTCAAACATGCAGAGCAAATTTCATGGTCTACCCTACCTGCCCGACACTAGAACTGAAACTACTTTAGCTTCAGTCAAACAAATTCACAAGTTTTATTTTGGATTTTCGTTGTGAAATTGTTGTCTTCAAAAACAGTCGATTGTTTTTACATCCGGGATCACCAGAACAAACTTACAGTATGTGCATTGTGTAACAGTGTAACTGCGAGTCTACCTAAAGAGAGAGAGAGAGAGGTTGACATAACAGATAAATGCATGTGTCTATTCACGGTTCCCTATCGACCCATGGCCTTTGTCAACATACACACTCTTGAAGACATATTGCTGATACCGTGGGCCATAATGGCTTACCTTCAAGTGTCATCCATGGAAAGTCTAAAAGCGAATGTCTGTTTGGATAAGAAATTTGGTGACATATTTTTCATGTGTATCTTATCGGGTCTCGCGACCAACTGATAAGACAGGTCACTCGTGAAGTCATCGATTAAAAAGTGTTTCCTGTGTACTCTTCGTGTTTGCGCAATACGTTTGCCATTCTTCTCGGTTGATGCTGTACATGAGTGTGTGGCTGCACATATTCAAGAATTGAATCCTCTTTAAACTATACTTTTTATGCGAGTCTGAGCCACAATCAATCACAGTCTGATTTCTGGTAAGGCTACCCCTGACCAGGCTGAGCTGTTCACTATTAGGGGATATGTGTTATAATTACAATTACGTGTCCGTCGCAATATCAACTCGACCAAATCTACAGCTAACAAATCTAGCATCCCTTCTTTGGACTTCTTTGATTGGGAAACTCAGGATTTATAGAAAAAAATTTGACGTAAACCCTAAGGAAATAACATATCAAGTATTAAAACCAATATGCGAGAACCTTTTAATAAAACTTTTTAATTTACTTTAATTTGAAATATACATGTATGCCCCTATATTTGTGGAACTTGATCAAACACATGTTAGCCCACAAATGCTGTAGGTCACACTCATCAAACCCATTTGTACAATGCAATTCGTATTAGACTGCTGTCAAGTTTTTTTTATACCAATGAATGAATCTGAGTTGGGCAATGTGTTTTTCTCAAGTTCGCAATCAGCACAATTTAATTGGCCCTGTCAAACTAAAACAAATCGGCTGCCGAGAAGATATCGTCGTTACATGTGGCGAGCCAAACCGACTTGTTTTGTTAGATTAGTTTGACTACGAGCACACCACAAGGGAACTTCAAAAATGTTTGAATATATCCCTGTATACAATTCTGCTATATAATTTTGTCTGCAACTTTAGGATTATGCCGCTATACTATCTAGCATTGTGTTGTCGATTTAGTTATATATCCGAATTCGTTTGTGCTTTTGCACTTTTCCTATTTAAATTATCCATCATGTTCATGTTTCGTGTCGGTCTTAACAAGTTCAATGACATTCCACTAACGAATAATACAAATCCAGGAGCACAAGTGAAAATACAGGCAGTATCATTTTTGATCTTGCGATCACAGTTAAACTTTTATAAAACACGAATTATACTAGTGTTCAGGACATCGTCAATTATTTTTCCAGTTTCTGCGTTTTTCTCTTCACATTAATAATACATCTTAAATTATAGGATACTATTTTTATAAACAAGTGTTTGACTCGCTGTTCGTCTTTCATTACGTTTCTGTCCCGAACACTATTTTAATTCTGATATTTCAATATAGGCGTCCTACTTACATAATTTTAATAAATTATTCTAAAACTTTACCGGTACAAGATGTACTAAATAGAAACCACACTATTCTCACATGTGTCTCGTAGTAAAAGATTCTGGACCCTGCGAAATTCGATATTGATAAAATGGTGAGAGCTGTTCCCCCTCCGTATATCCAGTTTCCACTTGCTATAGACGACTGCCTTCGAGATTGTGGGGGACTGACGTTGATCGTTTTCTTTCCCGTTTAATGCTGTCAGTCCGAAAGCCATGACATGCTCTTGAAACTCAAGAGTCACAATCCTACTGCTGGATCGGGGTGCAGGGGAGGACCCACTTTTGGTCGAACAGCAAGTTCATCGTTTCTAGTCCGTGGGGGCCGCCGTAAATTGTTCATATGGGACGGCCTTACTCTCCAATACAGCAGGTACAGATCCTGTTCAGCTTTCCACTATCTCAGGAAGTCCATTGTAGTGGGAAGAACACAAAACTTCAGCGTCATTCAAACGTCGCATCCGGGATACTAACGCAGGTTAACGCCAAACTATCATTTATTCAACTTGGGAAATGTCGAGCAGCGTTCGTTTGATCAAATTAAAATTGCCGACTACATCCCCAGTCAAGTCGCTTAACTAAAAGTTCCTTCCGGGCTCCCGGGGTTCAAGTCCCGCGAGCAGTGTGTGTGTCTTTTGCCGACGCCATCGCCGGGGGTGCGTCTTTACTGATACACTGTCGCCGACTCTAGCTAGGACCATTTGAACTTTTATCATACTTCCACCACATCAAACTAACCACCGCTGCAAGAACTGTACATACATACATGTACGTGACATTTCTCCTAATATGTTTAGGACTAACCGACGGCGGTTGCCATGACAATACGCTGGAGACGGTGGCCCAATGTTCTCGGTAGATAGTGCATTTCTTTGCAGCTAAACTGAGGGAGTCATCGTCACTCGTCAGTGCGTATATCCTCCTGAGGCCCCATGATCAAATATGTGCACTGTTCGAACACAAGCTGTTCTCTGGATGCCTCCTGTTCATGGACACATGATGCATGGAGTATTTAAGTGAAATCTGTAAGAAAATTCAGATAATATACATACACAACGTCATCATTGGTCTCAAGAGAATAGAATGCATGCATAATTTCGCACATTCCTCACTCCATTCATCAAGCTATTATAATGATGCTAATTCACCTAATAATTGCATTTTGTGATTGCAGGTGATTGGTGGTAAGCTTGTCGTATTGGCATGGTCTGCATGGGCTCGGTTCCCGATGTGGAAACTTGTATTTTATGTTCACCACCTCTGATAGAAAAAAATTAATCAAATTCATTGTTTGTCTTTATTCGATTTCATCCGAGTTGATTGTGTTGACTGACTGTTGATATAATATCTTTGTGGACGTGTAAAACTTAATTTCTTAAATAATTTCTTGAATGTTATCTCATGGACATGATTGGGGGTTTGTTCACTCACTTGAACAACAATACCATTACAGCAATTTAATTATTCAAAACTCCGACGAATGCGCACACACACACTCAGTCTCTTGTGCAAGCACTCGAAATGTCTTATCAGGAACGTTTTGTAAGACGAGACAATATATATATTCTATTCACCAGTCTGGCGCGTTACTCTGTGTGACTCGTGCACTTTGGCCCAATCTATCTGGAATCAAAAATACTTTTAGCATCCGTGAATCTCGCTCAGCGATCCAGTCTTCGAAGATCACGTCTGAAGTGCCCATTAGCTCAACCGTCAGTCTCTTCTCGTAATACAGTATATATGCTGCTCTTTAGCCTCGGCATATACAGATGCACCTTACAGCATATATCACACTTTGGGTTTGACGTAGAACTACGTATTTCTCAACAAGATAGGCTAGAAAGGGTATCCAGAACACTATCTAGTATATATGCAGTATAGTATACAGATCTATGTTCCTGTCACTTTTTACACACCTACGTGTATGTCATTGTCACAAACAGTCTGCACATTTTTGTTGTCATCAGTCTGTCAGTAATTACGAAACGATAGACTTTCAACACACCGAGAAGAAACAAGTGGTATGTACCTCTATTTCTGGCATTTTGTTTTCAAATTCAAAACTGGTTCAAATAATATATGAAGGGGTATGGATGTATACTCTCGCACATGGAGATCGTCCAGTGTACCGAATAGCTTTTATTTTTGATACATATTTTTCCTTAATTGAATGACGCGTTTCTCGGCGGCATACATCTCTCGGTCACGACGGTGTTGCACTTACACATGCAGATTCACGTCGGCCGTGCACATGAATGCGAAGACCTATTTATAGAGTTCACGTCCCGGTGTGTGTGCGGGGGGGGCGGAGATCTGTGTCGACTATTTTGGGTGACACATCTCGCTCCCAGCCTCATTCGTATGCAGATTCCCACGACCGCTGCCATGGCAACACCTTTCCCCTCCCCCGCCTGCGTCCTTCCGCATCCCCCTGCTTTCTTCTATGTTGTTATCCAGTTACTAAAATGGAAGCCCATTGCCCCAAAAGTTTGTGCAGTCAGCCACCAGAGACGACGATCGTCAATGATGAAATGTGGATCGTGCGGAAGTCAGCCGCCCGGTCCGCATTGAATTATGTTGACCAAGCGCCTGTATGTTCATGGGGTTTCGTTGGTCCCTGGTGTTTGGGGTCGCGCCGACGAAATGAGAGCGGAAGCACTGAAGGCACGTGGCCTGGGTACAGACAATCACTAAGCTTCTTGCATCCACAAATAAGATGGGTTATTCCTGGTTACGTTCTTCCCATTTACTGTTTTTACTGGGGGACAGCGAGGAAAGGGTTCTGCTTTCACCAGGTCATCACGTCTGGAGGAAATTTTGGTGTTCGGCACCTTACTCGGTAGTGGCCCAGCTTAATTCGTGTATTTAAAGTAGTTTAGTGGTCTGTTTAAGCAAATGATTCCTTGATGAAATTGTATACTCGTATGTATCATGAAATTGGTATTCTATAACAAACCAACCAAAACCCAACAACCAATAGTATATCAATTTCTTTTTGAATAATGTCACAGTCCAGGTATTGTTCTGTATTGCGATCACGTTATCAGTTTGCCCGTTAAAGTTACTTGTCAATATACACGCAGTATGACGATCACAATTTTAAAATATGTTGCCAAATGTCGGGCAGTTTACTACATCAGGTGACACAACCTATACAGAAACACGCCAAGTTGCGTGACATAGGGACGATCGTTCATGTTGACTGGCTCAGTCTGACTGGTTCAAGTTGTTTTCAGTTTGGGTCTGCCATTTTTAATTCATTCTGTCCATCTCAACTTCGATATTGAGTGTAAACAATTTTTTGAAGACAAAATCTGCTTTTAGAGCTAGCGCACAAAAGCAAAAAAAAAAATGGCTGTCAAAAACATTAACCTGCTTGTTTACGTGGTTATCGTGTGAAATTTCGAACAGTTTGAAGCCGCAATGCAAAGGTGATGTATTCAACAATTCCAGCAAGACTGCTTTCTCTATAGGAACATGATCTCACCCCAGCCAGACCTCTCCCTAAGCCCCTTTCACCCCCGCACTTACCTGTCTCGGCATGGCGACGCCGATTGGCGCGAAGCCGTTAAATCATTTTTATGCCTAGAATGGTGTATACGACTCCATGGAGAGGGGGAAAGGGTAGACGTTTCTATCATTTTGTAGGCAGGTAATATTATGTGTGCCGTCAACCGCTGCGCGACAACTCAAGAGTGGTATCGAAATCTGTGGCGCTGGCGTGGATATTGTGTGCTCAAGAACTTGCAGTTCAAAAGCGCATGGTTCCTTGAAATTAGTGTCTTCTCATGATGACCCTTTGATATTTTGAAACACCTTTAATCAACCGGTTGATGCACTGAGGTTTTGAAAGTCATCAAATCGAGTTGCTGCCCCTGAGATGTAATAGGTTGGCAATCACTGAAATCACGCAGATTCGGCAGATGACATCCCAGGTTATAATATGCATGCTTTTCCGCATTGCTTGATCTTGTGCATCCTCTAATGAGCAGCAGCAGCACTGTTAACATTTATTTACAAAAAATCATAAACTTGCTTCAGTTGAAGAGTTCAATTGCTTTTGTGACACAGTCAAAACCAATTTCGAACATAAAGCGTCATTGTCATTTATTATTTTTTTGGTAAAATAGTGGGGCGAGCGTAAATAATACTCGTTATCTTCTAACGAGTTACCATGGTGCAGGAATGCCATATTAATAAATAAATAAATTAGTTCAAATACTGAGCCCCTTGCAATTAGCGCTATTGTGAGGATCTCATTGTGCGGTAATTTATGATGCCCAGTTGAAAGTTAACCTGTCGCCGAGTGGTTGTAATGGGGCGCTGACGCTCAATGGCTCGTAGACTCTGTGGCGCCGCACGCGACACGCGTCGAACTATTCCCACCCCCGATAAAATTGCTTCGCCGCTCGACAAACGAGGCTCTGACGGGAATAGGGGGGGGGAAGTATAGGGATGCCCACCAGGTTATCAACCAGCGGTGGACAAATGATGGCACGCGATAAGCGTAAGCAAACCTGCTGGTTTTCGTTTTGCACATTTTATTATGTCCACCCGAATGCTACGTCGGATGCCCTGAAAAACTCCGAAGGTCTTGGTTGGGAATTGAACTTGCGATCACGTGCGTAGTAAACGCCACAAGGCACATCTTAAGGAACAAAATTAAATTTCAAGTGAGTTGAATTAAGTATTTAATTAAGTATTTAACTCGACATTTTTAGTTATCCTCGTTTCAACTAATAGACTGGTATGGATATTTTCCCATGAGCTTAATTAAATTATTTATCTTATATTAAAATTTTGCAAACAACATTTTTTCCACCTTAATTTTTGACGCAATGAGTAATTTAGTAAGAAAGTCATGATCTATTTGATCTTCATTGTTCTTATGCGCCGTTTTAATATTTAATATTGCCTAAAAACATGTCGACCTGCAAATTCATAATTTGTAACTTTTTCTTGTGTCAAAGCAAAGGTTTAGTTCCGTTGATGTAGACTCTAATAATCGGTAGATCAAGTCTCCCTGCAGTCTCTGTGGCACCGAGGGAATTACATGTAGGAATTAACTATCGGCATGGAAAGTTGTCTACGCAAACTGCTGACATATCCCGTCCGTTCGTTCCTCTCTTTCGGATACGATAAAATAGACAAACATTTCCGTGCTCAATCCGCGCCCACCCTCAAAATCCCGCCCCGAACGATAAACTCAATGGACAACATTTTTTATTTTTAATTCACTGTAGTGTAATATCACTACAGAATTTTCTGTACCCCTCTTGGTGCTTAGGCACTGTGTGAGGGGCAACAACTTCAAACAAGTAAACATTTAGTTGGGCTCATGGCGCACCCTGGAGTGACTCACGCGATGGAACCGGATGGCAAGAATTTCGTATGCCGGTTTGTGTTCATATACACTTGAGTTGAGTTGAGTTCAGCGTTTCCCATGTATCTCTATATCTGGTTATTTTTCCGCCTGAGATTCCCAATCTAGAGGAATGTTCTTTAAACAAACTTGTGTCGCGCTCAGACTATTGTAATTGTTCATACCTATGAGACGGCGGGTCCTCGTAATTGTTCATGTTTTTTTGAGTGAATGGTTATTTCCAGGATTTTAGATATTTATATGTAAAGCTCTTAACTACTACCTTTCGAAGCGCTTTAAATGCGGCTACGCGAGACACATTTCATCAAACTATTCATGACATTAAAAAAAATATTTTTTTCCATTTTTTGATTATAGGATTGAGCACCGACCATGAATCTGATGAGGAAACTGCTGGTGGGCCACTCGCGGCCCCTGACGGAGGACCCGCAGCAACAGGCTCAGCATACGGCCCTGGGGTTAATGCATCTCAAGAAACTCTTCTCAGAGTACTGCCACCCGTTGCACAACCTCAACGCCAAGGAGCAAGAGGACAAGCTCTACAACATGCTGCCGCTCTTCTGCAAGGTTGACCATCTTACAGTTCATTTAAATAAGACTCGTCGTAGCCCACTACTGACTGACTGGCTCGGCGGTCCCGGGTTCGATTCCCGGCGCGGGCTCTCGATTATTTCGATCCCGGGGTACTTGACGTGCCCCTCGCATAGTGCCTAAGCACCATGAGGGGTACAGAACGCCTGTAGTGCGGTTGGCTACAGTTGATTGGGGGAAAATAAATTTTAGTCAATTTCAATGGTTCAAGATTGGGTGTCTTACTTTGAGCTAGGGAAACCGATAAGGCCTAAGGCCTCAGGAATTTTGAAACTCGTCGCTGTAGCATCACTTTTCTATTACAAGCTATTCCCGAGCGAGCTTCAAGTTTCCTTTTTTGATCCAACTGAATCCAAGCGGAAATTGTCAATCTGAATTGAAACCGATAATGGGCACCCCCGTCGTGCAAGCGAGAGTAGTCCGAATCGAGTCAACCTTGACCGAAAAAGAAAAAGAGCGAAAAGAAAAGAGAGTTCGCCTTCCCTCCCACAAATGGGGCTCGCATTTGCTTCGCATCTCATGACTCGTCGCAAACCTCTTCGGCAGAGCGCCGTTCCGCTACGCTCCGCAGCGTTGCGGCGAAGCCCACTTTAGGAGCTTTCGGAAGATCGTTTTTCGGAGAAGTGTCGCATCAGCGACGAGCTATAGCATCCCCTGGAGTACGCAGATGAAAGCCGTAGCAAAGACGGTGGATTAGTTGAACGGGAGCCGGGTAGGTCGGATGAGCTAGAGCGATCAAATATTCTGGCGAATATTTGAGTTCTCCAAATATTTATCTTCTTGAAGCTTGAGAAAATCGCAGCAAGTAAAGGACATCAGCAAGAAAGAGCCCACCCCACCATCACGACCACTCTCAATAAATAAAACAATTGTACATCTTTCGCCTAGATTTCAAAATCAAATTTATTTTGTAAGCTCAAAGGGACAGCAGCGCTATCAGTGTTGCGGCTAGGTTCTGGCAACACTGAAGACATTTTCGTTAGCGTTTTCTTGCAGTTATTTTTCTAATCACATCTGAGTGCGATTTGCAAGTCCTGCAGCTGGTTGCAAAATCCTTTTCGGATTTTTGGGCTTTCTATATCTGTTTTTAAAATTCCAAATTAATTTTTTATATTTACGATGAAGCGGGCCGAGATCAACTGAACTCGCGCTGTCGCGTTAAGAAACTGAAAACGGTACTGCTCTCGAGAAATGCCATAACTGCCTCGCTATCGGGAAGACGCTAGCACCAACGCTGCATGGCTCAGTGCTGTTTCTTACGTGACTTACGTTTCTTACGTGACTTAGGCAATATTAAAAAGTGAATTGAGCACTATCGCTAAACAAATAGATTAATGAAAAACCTAATTTTAATAAGGTTCATGGAATGAAATGGTGCAATTGACCAATTCTAAAGCCTCAACTTGGCTGTGTGCCATTTTGACCTTTTCCAGTGTGTTCGCCCGAGTACTGATAATCCAAGATTACGGAGGAGTTTGGCTTTATGATATGGAAGCTTGTCTAGGTAGATTTTTGCGACTTCACGAAAGATTAAATAGCTGAGGAGTGCGCACAAAAAAATCCACAACAGTAGGCGATTAAAAAAAACCTTTTCTTCGGTTGTATAAGTAACATAAGACCACTACTTGGGAATCAACAATCCGAGCGAATTGAAATGGGCGTCCTGGGCGGATGGAAATATATGTTTTGGGTTACTTAATGGATAACAAGATGTTTGGATGACCCGCGGAAAGCTGTATGGGTGCATCGAAGAAAAATAATGAAACCATATTTATTCATCTTGTGTTGCTTGGTAAACGTAGAAGAAAAATGAGCCGAAATTACCAAGCAACTTGAAGTAAATAATAGTCCTCTAATTTTCTAACATATTTGTACTAATCCAAACTATTTTCTGGGATGCAAGAAATATATATTTTCAATATTGTGCAAGCAACTAGCTAATCTCAAAATTGTTTTATAATTATAAAGGTATTCGATAATTGCCCGGCAAAAGACATGACGGAGAAGTTCACCGACATCTTGCCTTTTTGTCAGCAAGTTTCCAAACTGATGGTTTCTGAAATACGACGACGAGCTTCTAATCAAAGCACAGGTAAGTTAATTACGACTAAACTTTCATTTATCGATTTAAACTTTAATTGACAAAACTCTTGTAATTTTGCATTCCTGGAAGCGGTAAAGCGCATTATTCTTGCTGTTAGGAATTCCGCACTGAAAATGTTTTTCGCGCCAAGTCTAATTTTAAACACTATTTTTTCCAATTTTTCCCGCGTAGATCTCAATTTAAAAAAAAAACAAAACTTATTTCCAGCCTCTAGAAATTCTAGGGATTGCCAATGGAGCCTCGGCAATGTCACAACGTTTTTGTTCGATTGTTGCGAAATATACCACATGCTCATTTGTCCGAATTTCGAAATTTCCAACCTCAAATCGTTTATACCATGCGATATCAATTTCGATAAAATCTTTCATTTTGAAATGCTTCTGTAGTATTTAACCAAAATAAATTGTTACTGACTCGGAGTTGGAACATATTGCGTCCAATAAATTGAGTGATCCTTGCGGCCAAACGGGATAGAAACGTTGCCTGTCAGCGTTTCAAATTCAACGCAAGATCCACTCTTGCGAAAATGTCAACAGAATTTTCATCAACATTTTTATCCCATCTTATAAGAATTAAATCCCAATCACCGAAGGTCTTATTGAGGGGAAAATAAAAAGCAAGAAAAAGTGTCGGCAGCATAATTTACTGTTTCTCATCGGAGATGGCTCTGTCGGCGTTCTCACCATCACCGGTTAAATTAGATTTTAGGGTGGTCTGATATTAAGGTGAACGTGAATTTTCGCTGATGCTATTCTCTCTCGCTACGCCTTTGTTCAGAAAGAATCGCCTTTAATGTGTAGTGCGTTTACTTGCTCGCTATGAGTTATGAAAATTCAACCATGTACATTCGACATTATTTATTTAGATGACGTAGTGGACGTAGTGGAACATCGTGTGTGGGGGGCTGTTTCTAACGGCGCACCATGCATTTTTAATAAATTTCCAGTGTACTACAAAAAAGGTTGCAATAACCCACTAGCAGAAACGATAAATTTAACGCTTACAGCGTGCAACATGCGTAAATCAAAATGAAAATATTAAAGGGGTGCGTTTGTGATAGAAATTCTGTAGTTTTTGTGCGAGGCCAACGTAAATCAAAATGTGGCACATTATACAGTAATTGTCGCTTATTTAACAGAATCGGCTATGCAAACATTCATTATGCAGCTGTGACTGACAACTGCGGGCTCCTCGTGGTGATGATCGTTATGGTAAATTAGTTGGTTATCCCAATGACATTAGCGAATTCTGCTAGCATTTTCCTTACTCAGATGCGTACAATCTCATCACATAAATTAAATTGAATTTCGGAAATTACATTCAAAAGCCGTACACAAAGTCACAGTCACACCTTCCACACAGAATTAATTATCTGTTTTATCAGATCTTTCTTTGTTTCAATCAACTGTAGTTAACCGCACTACAGGCGTTTCTGAACACCTCATGGTGCACTATGGGGCACTATGCGAGGGGCACGTCCAGTACCCCGGGATCGATATTTTCGAGAACCCGCGCCGGGAATCGAACCTGGGAACGCCGAGCCACAGCCAGTCGCAATATCGATTGGGCTACGACGAGTCGTACAATCACAAAGTGTCCCTTATTTATTCAGAGCTGTCTTTTAGGGAAGAGGGTGGTTTGGGTTTCAAACAGTTTCTACAAAAATTATCACATAATCTTTCAATCCTTCCAGCAAACCAAGATTGCCCGTTTCTGGTTCCTTAATACGCGTCTTACACCGCGAAAAAACGATATTATACTGCTTACATTCCATAGTCGGAGTGTTTCTCTTTAATCTTAAATCAATATGACTGCGGAACACGGTTTTGAAGACGTGATCGCGAAGGCCAAATTCTACAAGTTTTGAAAAAGTTTAATGTACGCCGCAAATATTCCGGCGTGGATAGGTTTCCAAAGGATCTTAGACGAATTCCTAGTGTCCCGTTCCTGTAATATTGTGAAAATATTTCTTCTTGCGACCTGCTTGTCATACTTTTTACTCTTTTGGGGAATGACGGGGGAAGATCCCCTTTAATAATAAAAAAACTGGTCTTTTGACCCCCGCCATTGGTCCCTCTCTTGGGGGCTGCTTGCGGGTAAAATTTGTAACATTAGGTAAACAAAGAAAATCGTCATATCCTCAGTCTGTGACTTGACACTAACCACTAACCAGTTTTAATGATTCTGTCTTTTCTCCGATAAAATACAAGCATATCCCAAGTTATTCAAGCGAGTTATTCTTGTTCACATTTTGTTATATTTATGCCTGATTAGACGCTTGATCATATTTTGGAATAAGTTTGCTTAGTCATTAGAGTAATATAAAATTTTCTTGAATTTTTACAGAGGCAGCTAGTTGTGCGATTGTAAAGTTTTTAGAGATTGAGAGCACAGAGGAGAGCAGCAGCGGTTGGATGTTGTTGACCTCCATTAACCTTCTGGCAGCTGGAGAGTCTTCTATTATCGAAGTGAGTGGTCAAACGTGACAACTGCTGCATGCGCCTCATCTCGTTTTGTTGTTGAATAATTGGGCTCAACTAAAGCACGTAAAGCACGATTAAAAAAATGCGATTAGGTTACCTTGAATCAAAAACTGTTTTGTGAATTGGAATGGCATATTAACTGAGATGGCTATCCAAACTCTGATAATTTTTTTCTAATAGTAATTAAGTTTGCGTACTACGAAACAAAATTGGCGTGATTTTTTCATTTTTTTATATTTAACTTAACAGTAAATCAAGATTCAAGTTATTTATGTGATTGACCCTCATGGTCGAATATTTCAATTCACACACTGGTTGTTCAAAAATAATTGGCAGAAGATTAGACATTGACCAAGCAGCAACTCCTGTTACAGGTAATGACCGCGTCCTCGCTGCCCTCCACGCTGGTCAAATGCCTGTACCTGTTCTTCGACCTGCCCGAAGTGGAGAACGCCAACCTGCAGGACTCTGACTCGGTTTTCACGCCACGCGAGCGACGCATCCTGCTGCAGAAGATCTTCGTGCAGGTGCTGGTGCGCCTATGCAACCAGGTGGAGCCGGCCGAGGAGCTAGCGCGCAAAGATGATCTTACGCTGCTCTTCAGCGCTGTCACAAGCTGGTGTCCGCAGAGCAACGGGCCGTGGCGTAAGAGCGCTGGAGAGGTACTCATGACGCTCTCGCGGCACTGTCTCAGCCCCCAGGTGGTCAGCTACATTCACAGTAAGACTTATTATTACAATTCGACTAGCTTACTCGCTTTCCAGCGTTATATTCTGTCATTTGTCGCATTACAACTTAACCTTATATTTATTACTAGACAAAGGATGTGTGGCTCTTTGCATCGAAAACATGCAGAGGATTCCAGAGTTGTCGCCGCTAGAGATTGTGGAGATGCTAGTCACAGTATTTTGCTTCCTGAAGGACTCCACAGAGGTTTCTCAAACTCTGTTGGACGATTTTCGATCTTGTCAGGGGTACATCTTTCTCTCGGACTTCCTGTTAAGGTAACTGATTTCCATTTATGAAGCGACGCATCTAGAACTAGTGAATGAACTCCTCTGCCAATATTCCTTAATCATAGCATCCATGATTAATTTCACGTTGTACTCGTAGGTTGGAACCGAGTACCACTGAAGAATCTCAAGAGGCGCTAAGAAATTTGGTTTTCCTAGTCGCGTCTTTGTCAATGTGTGGTTACATTGAACTAAAACCAAGCCAGGCCAGTACTGGGTCGCTTTTTCAAATGCAAGGATTTCACATTCCTCAGCCATCTGGAAGAGGTAATTTCATCCAAGGGAGATGTTGGTAATACACAATAATAAAGAAGATTAATGGACACCAGTAGAACCAACAAGAAATTTTATAACCAGGGTAGGGTTTCTGGACAAACTCCGCCAGCGAACAAAAATGTTCGTCGCTCTGTGATTGGCTGATTTTGCGAAACTCCGCTGGCGGAGTTTTGAAAGCCAAAAAACGGGTTTCTCGACAACTGGATTTCGAATCTGTGACGTAGTACGC
>JAQGBY010002384.1:0-23395 GCA_034698785.1 Mycogona germanica
TACCTGACATCGTACAGGCACGGGTCCCACGGCTTTACTTCCATTCCGAAGGAAGGCGCGTTAACGAATTTCTCTCGATGTTAAGTTTAGGAAGTTCTCTCGCCCAAAAAATTCCAGAGAATTGAAACCGTCATGACGGTACCTGCCTCCCTATTGCCTGTGGCCTGTGCCTGTGGCGACAGGCTTTAACGCTTGCTTCTTTCCACGTAAAGCCATTAGTATTTCGACCCACCGTTAGGCGCGCATAGTTCGTTGTCCATAGAAAATTAGTTGAGACCAAATACGCCAGGATGTCTCGTTTCTCTCGATAAGTGGGATCACTTGTCTCGTGGCATGCGCTCTGCAGACACGCACAGAGCCATCGCTCACGCACGCTGGGATCAGAGACAGACAAGACGCGCATGCGCAGTGGACGTGCAGACGGAAGAACTCGGGTTCATCCCTCGCACGCACCACTACACCCACCTGTACCCATTTTCGCGGGGGAGGGGGCGAGACAGGGGATGGGGTAGCTTAAACATCATTTTGGAAAAATATATATCGTATGGGTGCGGATGACCTCCCCATGAAAAATTTAGTTTAGCATACTCTTATCATACTCTTAGCATACTCTTATCTTGAGAAATGTCAATTGCAATGGAGATCTTGAGAAATGTCAATTGCAATGGAGATTGTGGCAAAAGGGCCTTCGAGATCGCAGACGCTTTCCTGGAATGCAGTTCGCTGATCGGGTGGACGAAAGATATTGAAAGTTGAACGCACTCATTTCAGCATATTCGACATTCTTGAGCATCTTTGAGATGGCCGAATTACCATTCGAGAACGCGCTGTATTTTCTTGTGGTACGGACGCGCCGATTTTATTCAATGTCTCAATGCAATGACGCATGCTTATATTTAGAAAGCCTGGCCAGTGCAACTAGGATAAAATGGAAAGTAACTTACGCCAGTTGGCCAGTACATTGAAGGAGTCCCCTCCAACGTAAAAGTAAAGAATTGAAAACTCCTCGGTAAAGAATTAAAAATAAGAGGAGCGGATGGTAGTACTTACTAATATAGAAAGGACTGTAGGACGACTATCAGAATTCGGCAACAAGTTTGCTGTAAAAGGTGACAGGAATTACTACAATCTTATAAAAAATAATTTAAATTAAATTTTGTTTAACACTGTATTAGAATATGATATGGGCGGACAAAAGTTGGAAATCAAGCGCAAAAATCATACTAGATGACTGCACCGTGCCCTGAGTTCCCACAAATCGGAATTTCTAACAATATTCCCTAGCTAGCTTTCGAAATCAACCATCCTCAAGAGCGGTGAACGGCCTACTATGATTTTCACGTTCGATTTCCAACTTTTGTCCGCGCATATCATATTTTGATAAAGTGGTAAACAAAATTTAATTTAATTCATGTTTACTTCTGCATAATTTGTATAAGTGTAGTAAATCCTGGCACCTTTTACAACAAACTTGTTGCTGAATTCTGATTGTCGTCCTACCTAATTTTAGTAAATCCTCGGCAAAGAGTTGGAACTGTCCATTAGGTGGCCGGTCGTCGAGCAAAGTAGCTCGTTTACCTTTTATTTCATGATTCAGAACTCTGTCAAACGAAATTTTTGATGAAACTGCCCACAACACATACTCAAAAAACACATGCATGTATCAATTGTTTACTGACCGATGCATCAAAAAGCTTTGTTTTAGCAATTTATTTTAGCAACTTGCTAAAATAAATGAGAGTCGGTGTTAGAATTCCGGCAAACACCAAATAATCAAATGCAGATTTTCATTTTCAACGGTATGCCACTCTTTTCGTCTTCCGAGTATTACTGTCAAATCCAAATTCTGTCATAGACTCATTTCATGTTTTGTTTATTTTTAATTATGTGCTTGCCCAGTATATTAAAGTGTACCTCTTCATCCAACCATCAACATTTATTCGGTATACGATTCAATTAATAACAGGCGATATTTTTTTTCTCTAACTTGACATTTACAGAGTCCTCCCCGAGGCAATCGGTCATAGAACAACCAACGATTCAATATCCTTCAACCTCAAGGTAAGACGCAATGCACCACCCACACATGTTATGTTTTCTGGATATTACAGTAATCACAATCGGCCTTATACCGTGACTGTGTTTTTTACTTAATATCCAATGTAACGTCGCCTAGTTTCTTTCCTCGAATAATCAATATTCTATTCCGAGATGCAATTCAGTGAATGCCATTGGTTCAAATGTGGTGTACTTTTTATTAATGCCATTACTCGTTGAGAAATTGTATCCGGTGTCCAATTAACTATTGCTAGTACAACCTCAGACATTATTCGGCGGTCCCGGGTTCGATTCCCGGCGCGGGCTCTCGATTATTCGATCTCGGTGTACTGGTAAAAATGTGCCCGTCACATAGTGCTCGAGCACAAAACACAACATAAACAAAACCGAATTTTTCAATGCTACAGGGACCCACCTTAACATCATATCCAGAATGATCGAATTCTTATTAGAAAATTCTTATTTTAGACTAAAAAATGTCATTATCCTACAAAACATGGAAGCTCAATTTCTGGCCAGTAGCCCAACTGGTAATGTATAAGGTCGATAAATTTGTCATCGAGAACTAAAAAGTATAATAGATTTTCCACTCGCCTCTGGACCTGCTACATCAATGATTGTCTTGTCATAATCGACAAAGACACAATCCCCATTTTTTCGAATGCTTTGCAACTTACACAACCCGGCATCGCATTTACTAATGAAATAATGGAGGACGGTTGTATCCCGATCTTCGACATTCTGATCATGGTGGCATAAATTCGACGGTATACCGTAAATCATGTCAGTCATAAACCCCCCCCCCCCCCCACTTCAAAAATAGAGTTGGATTTTGCCTAGCCTAGACCTTGACCGCAGATATTGGCAGTGATCTTTAACCTGATATCCTACATACACGATATCCATTTCCGAAGGGAAAGCGCGAAAAATTCCGGAGGTCCCGGTCGGGAATTGAACTGATGGTGGTGGTCGAAATCTTATGGACTCTTGCAAATTATCACCCAACACATTTTTGATTTACCAAAAAAAAATTTATGAAAAATGATAATGAAATTTTTTCAGCGAGAAGTGAGATTAAAATTCTGTGAAATATTTTATGCGACAAAAGTTTCCTAAATGAGTGAAACGTTATAACGCTTGAATCTGATTAATCTGCGTGTAGCGCAATTTTTTTAAACCCTTTCCCTCGAATTTATTTATATGTATTGTAAAATTATGCAATTAGTCTACGATTTTTGAGAAATTACTGGAAATGATAAAGTGAAATTACGCGTAACGATTTTTATTAGCAATACATTTACTTAATTTTTAATCAAGTACTTAAATTTTGTTAAAAATTGTTTGATAAAATTATATGCGCCAAAATTAGTGAGAGAAAAATACATTTACTTAATTTTTAATCAAGCAGTTAAATTTTGTGTTAGATAAAATTATATGCGCCAAAATTAGTGAGAGAAAAATACATTTACTTAATTTTTAATCAAGTACTTAAATTTTGTGTTAGAGAAAATTCTATGCGGCAAAATTAGTGAGAGAAAGAAGAACAAATAAATCAGCGCGAAGCGCAATTTTCTGTTGAAATCTTATTTATGTTTAAAATGTGGTAATTTGATGCGCTTCAAGCGTGATGAATATTTGAATATTTGTTATTATACTGTATTATATCAGAAATTTAACGCTAGAAGCAGTGGGATTATATAAGCCTGAGCACTCCAGACAATTTAAAATAGCACTATTCTAATTTTGTTCCAAAATCAAATCAATATCATTTTAAGTCCCTAGCAAGTTGCCTCTCCTGTCTATTGATTAATTCGGCCCTGCCAACGTGGGCCTGAAGTCTAGGCTAGGCAAAATGACAAGGTTGCTCCTGAGAGAGAAAAACTTTGACGTTACAGTTTCTATAACTTGAAATTCAGCATTGTGAGCCGATTATCTGTGGAAATGTCCCGATCAATGTAAATGTTTCGGCGGTCAACTCCATGGACTAATTGGCCACTCGACCAATGACTTATCTGCATGTCAATCCGAGCTCATTGTCCTCATTAGCTGTTGTCTGCCGCTCTGTCGCCTCGTTGCTCATGATGGCCTGTTGTTAACCTTGCCGACAGCGCATCCTTTACTGCCTTTTTGCTTTTCACCTCTCTCACTTCTTCTTCTGTTCACTTCGCTCCCAAATGGCACATTTTTTCCGGTCGTTTTTATTAAATTAAATGTTCGCTCCTCCGTCTTTTGAGACAATCCTATTTACCGACACAAGTCAGCCTGGAGGAATCTTTGTTCGGGGCGTGGGAAAATCCGACTTTCGGATGCACGCAATCCAAACACAAACCACTCGCTGGCGTTTTTTGAATAATTAAAGGGTTCAGAAAAACAAAACAAATCGGAAATGAAAATAACGAAAGCAAGATAATTTAGAAATTGGACCGTAAAATTAAATTCCATTATCCAAAGAACGACGGGGGGAAAAAGGAACTGAAAACTAATTTTAAAACAATAAAATCTAAACCTGCTTTGTGGTTTGTGTGATCAAGTTGATCAAGTAATTAAAGAAAATATATTTCAAACTACTGTTCCGTTATTTTAGACTGTCTAGGAAATCATTTTGAGAATCTTTTTGAGATTTTTTACCAATTCGGAAGTCATCATTGAAGCGCTGATCACCAAATTGGAAAGTTTGAAAATCGTTGCCTGTGGTCACTCAAGATGGATCAATTCTGTGCAACCTTTCAGTTTCAAAGTGTGCAAACTATTGATTGTGGTTTTTTTCTGTGTTGTTTAGGACCGGAAGCGATGGTGGTGCCCCACTGTCAGCCGGTGGTGCAGGGCCGGGCGCTGGAGGTGGGCGTAGAGATGTTCCGGTTGCTGGTCGAGCGCTGCATCGAGTTGCTGCACAAGTCGTCCTTGGTGGACGAGGAGCTGCAACAGCTGCTGCCCTCCGTGAAGGTCTGGTGCGACTGGTTCATGTGCAGCACCAATGTGTGGCATCCGCTGCCCCAGCTCACCGACCTCGGTTCCCGGTAGGTGGCGCTGCTCGAATGCCGTCGTCGTGTTTTTTTGTTCATACAAAAAGTGAGATTAGTCCTTTCGTCATCTGGTGACATAATCGTTGCTTTCGATTTACAGGTCGGAGGCGAAAGATGTGTGGTCCCAATTGTGCACCATGTTAAACATTTTTGGCAAAACGGATCTCACGTCGGTCCAGTCGGAAATGAAAGAAGGTAACCATCGGATTCCTAATTGATTCGTTCGGCTTTTATTTTTGTGTCGAAATTTTAAAAATGGATACAAAACAAATCAAATATGCGAGTATTCGAAAAGTTCGTCTCCTGGATGTAAAGGAATAACTTTATCAGATTATTGTAAATCCGGTTACAGTTCATTGTTGAACATTATGGATACATCTAGCATTTTTTGTAAAATGCTAACAATAGAAGTTTAATGTTCTTATCTGAGAGTAACCAACTTTTCTGTTGTATCTTTATATAAGAGATCTCTTATCTATAAACAGCTTTGCTGCAAAGTGAAAATCAAATTAAAATGTCAAGTGATCTCTTAATTCCTGACAATGATATTGTAAAATTCAAAGAAAGTAGAGAGGAGCCAATGGTAGTATTTACTAAGATGGTGGAATTGCAGGACTACAATTTGAAACTCGGCAACGAATATAGCTTAAACGTAAAATTTGACATTAATTTAACTTGAAGATAAATTAAGAAAATGAAAATTTGCGAAAGACAAATGTGATGGAAGTCGCGGATGAGTTCTTACGTTTGTCCTTGTGTTTCGCAAATTTCCATTTTCTTAATTTATCTTCGAGAAGATTTTACGTTTAAACTATCTTCGTTGCCGAGTTTCAAATTGTAGTCCTGCAATTCCACCATCTTAGTAAATGATATTGTAATTCTAGAATTATCATAAAATGACATTACTTTTAAAGCGCAGAAGTTTCAGAATTTTAAAACCATGTTTCCAATTTTTTTTAGGTTGCTCGAAAGTAGTGTTGGCCGAAGATTTGGCTCTGGCGGGGTTCGTACCGCTGTTGGCTCTGGCCCAGGAGACGCTGTACGCTCTTCCGCACATTAGCAAGGTAGGTCAAGAACTCCTTTTTGATCCTGTAACATTTCGATGAACTTCGCAAATGATGGCAATGAAAGTGACCGTGCGATGTTTTCGTTTTGTGTTTTAATTCTGATGCTGTGAGGTAAACGAGGTATTTTAAAAAAAAAACTAATTTAATAGATCAACTGTGTATTTCAGTTTTTCTATTTTAAGACATTTCGTTAATGAATTGATTGACACCTTTTCAATCTGCGTTCGTCTTTTATGGTCGTCGTGGTTACAGCAGCTTTAAAAGAAAAATCGAATTGCGGCTTGTAGTTACGGAACTTATCTCCGGTCCGATTTATCCAATGACTGCGAGCATAAACATGTTATTTTTGAAACCGGAAGTGCTTGATCGCTTCCACCAAACCATGTGTAAGAGGAACTTGAACGATTGCACGATTGCTATCGATGAATTATGATTGCGTGACGTTTGAGTTGTGTCGGTTTGAGATTAATCGGTTTTTAATCGGTCGAAGAGTTTAATCGCTAAACCGGAAATGATCGTTTCCGGCGACTGATTGCGAATTCGCGGGCACCACGATCAACTATTTGGTGGGATAATTATTAATTGAAACTTGGGATTTTGCTCTCCTCTGCCGAATGGCCACACACCGGTGGCTGAATGCGGAGTATTTTTTAGAATGAAATGACGTATCCTTTGTCTCCCAGGGAGTGGTCACGTCAGGACAGAAATTCGCTTAATTCTAGTCATTGCAGTTCGTTGGAATCTTGAAATTGAAGCTCGCTCGCCGGTTGTGTCTTTGATCGACGATCTATCGTGGAACTCGATGAGTTATTGACCTTTCACGGAGTGCGGGAGGAGAGGGGTGTGTTGATCGTCATGATGATGATGATGATGATGATTTTTCGCCGTAATTTTTATTTCCGGAAAATTAATAAAGACCATGCCGTGGTCGGAACGCAGAACAACCCCCGCTGCGGTCCGATTGCTCGGCCGCGAAACTGATCTGGCGCGTTGATAGTAGTTGTTGGGACTGATCGTTAATTTCGGGACGCCGACGGGGGGCTCGCTGCTGAACAAAAAAAAATGATTTCTGGAAAGGGTAGACCGAGATTGTTAGGGTTCTTCCACCGAGTTCTATCCGAATCCGTGTCTTGAGCGGTGGTGTTAGCGGGAGCGACTGACATCCGGTCTCAGGAGGAACTGCGCTATTTGCGAATTTAGCTATCTGTTCCGATGGACCTGATTTATGGCCGATATCCCGTTTCACATGATCGGTGAAAGCAAATTGAAATTGTCACGAGTAGGGGAAAAATCAATTCAGGGTTTTTAAATATGTATAACAATTGACAGGGTTTACTCGAAACATTGTGCGGCGCTGCGATCGTTTAGTGGAACGGAATGTTCCGGTATGCATGTAATTGGGTCTGGAGATGACGTAATTGTGCATTGAATTGGGAATACATCGAGTAAACCCCGTCAATTGTTATACATATTTAAAAACTCTGAATTGATTTTCCCCCTACTCGTGACAATTTCAATTTGCTTTCACCGATCATGTGAAACGGGATATCGGGAAATAAAGTGTACAACATAACATGTACACTTGGGACCTTTTGAGCTTGCTTGGGAGATCTCAATTGTCATTGCAATTTTGGGACAGCGGGCTTTCGAGATTCGCTATCTTCTAATTCTGATCAGGTGACCGAATGCTCTTAAAAGTACAAGGCAACCTCTTCAGCACATTTGAGATCGAATTGACGCTCAATTGAGATTTATTCAAGATTTTACCACCAGCGCCGTCTGCCGATCTATCGTTCAAACTCGTCGAAAATGATTCAAAAATCATTCAAAAATCACTCGTTACTCGATGATACCTGAGCTCATTTAAGATGGTCGAATTTCCATTCGAGAATGAACAGTAATATCTTGTCACGCCGATTTTGTTCAGTGTATTAACGCACCCTGCCCAAGCGCGCTTGGATTAAGTATTGTTGAAATCGTGCTTGAGCAGGGTGCGTTTTACGTTGGAACAGAATCGGCGAGTCCTTGCTAAGACAAGAAATAGAAAGTGTTCAGGAACACGCCGAGATAGATATTATTAAATAAAATAATTAAGGGCGATGCTGGACTCATCCAAAAGAACTAGCGACAAACGTGAGACAATTAAATCGTGAACAGCAAAATTTAATGGATCAGCGTTCCAATAAACACAAAATCACAAAAACTCGAACAGACGTATAAAATTAAACACACAAAGGCGAATAATCACGAACATACAAATCTATGTAATAATGAGGTAACATTTTCCCAAAAACTTACAATGTCAGATATGATCAATGATAGATATTATTTTTAAGAAGAAAATTGAACTACACTATAATTTCCAATAAAACCGGTCTGCTCTGTAACTGATGGATTAAAAGAGTCTACTATCAGACATCATTCTACTATTTTTCGGTTTTATTGGAAATTATAGTTCAATTTTCTTCTAACACAAGAAAGTACTGCTCATTCTCGAATAACAATTCGCCCATCTCAAATGTGCGCGTGAATTTTAAACACTTGCTGGAGAGGGGTGCGTTTGCTTTCAATACCATTCGATCATGAAATCTATTTCAGGAATGCAACAGCAATCTCGAAGTGCTAAATGCCCCAATCATCAGCAAAATTTTAAGTTTTCAAGTAAGGTGAAGTTTTGTTGAGAAGAAAGGATATCGAGGGTCTGTGGAGGCCAACGAAATTTGGTGGCCGGCGCCACCTACAAATCCGGTTCGTCCTCTTCCCCCGTAATAATGATAACACTTTGCGTTGTCGATCTGCTGTCGATCGTCGACGGCGAATCGATTAGGTGGTAATTCGCCGAAAAGAATGTGTTTCTGCGCTCTCTCTCTGCTCAATTGTCCGTGGCCGCGCGCCGCCCACACCCCGCCGGAGGACCTTCTTTGCCGGCCAATGCGACTGTGTCCATCCTCGTGCAAATGCGCGCGCGTGTGTGTGTGTGTGTAACCGGTAATTTGATTCCCGGAGAAAAAGAAGAGAAGAAACACTGTGGGGGCCCCCCCTGTTATCAATGGTAGACGCGAATTATTAATAGGCCACAGATTACAGACATTTGGGGGATCGTTTAGGTGTAAACGACTCGGCCATTGTTGCTCGAACTATTCAGCGTTCCGATTTGTGAGTCCACCAAAACCTTGTACTGAGGATGGCCGATTAGACGAGGGGTGTCTATTTTGAATTTCGATCTCTGCGGTATTTTTTTTGTGTTCGGATTGTAACTTTGGTTCTACTGTTTGTTTTCTTGGTTCGTGACCAAGAGATTAGAAAACTATAGATTTATTTTATTTTATAAAATAAGGTGAAGGGTGCCCGGTTTTTCCTGGGTTTGCAGTAACCACCAATGAAATAACCGGCTATTTTACGTTTACACGATAAACGCAAACGTTAAATGTAAACGTTAACAGTAACTGTTATTTAATTTAACGCTATCAACATGCCTCAACATGTTTTTTTTTTGTATTTAAAAATTTGTATTTTCAATCGTTTGACAATTGTTATGTTAAATTGAAAAATAATCATTTTTAAATTATATATTTGATTTTTTTTTTTAATATTGTTATTTTATTTTTATATTGAAAATATTATTCCGGTAATAGTATGTGGTATGGTGTGCTTGGTTGGAACTGTTATCTGGTGTGCTTGGTTGTCTCTTGAAATCGACGACGTCATGCTTTTGACGTGGAGACGCCCTTTTTTAAGTTTGAAGCGAAAGGGAGATTACCCAGAATTTGGTAACGGTTATTTTAATATTAAATATTGAAAATCGAGATCTCCGTCGCTAGCGAATTATTTTTTTTTCTCGAAAGTTGAAGTGGTTTTCAAATATTTGAAAACCCCGTTCCCTCACGTGTCATGACAATGACGTAACATCACTGGTTTATTTTATAGTTTTTAAACTCTTTTTCAATTTAAATATCAAATCTCTTTAAAGCACAAAAGCATTTTATTTCGACTTTGTTAATAGTATTAAGCATCCGGCATTAAATCAACTATGGCGAGGAGGAAAACAGATCTCGAATCGACGTAGCAGAGTGAGAGGATCGGATCTGACAGGTGCTGTTCTCTGGTGGCACGGGCGAGCATGTTGCTGCTGCCCCGTGATGACATGTCAGGCAATCACACAACACACCGACCAGACTATTGAAACACTTACTACATTACTCGCTGAAACTTAGCAGAAACAGGCGCTTTTTTTTTAATTCACTGAAGTGACGGGTCACAACAGGAAGATTCTGTACCCCTCTCAGTGCTTAGGCAGGCACTATGTGAGAGGCACATTTTCACCATTACCCCGAGCCAAAGCCCGCGCCGGGAATCGAACCCCGGGACCGCCGAACCACAGTCCGTCGCTTAACCAACTGCGCTACGACGGGTCGTACGAACTCTCCGGACTCTCCGGATGTTTCGTTTTCAATAAATTTGACTCTCGTCTGTTCTTGGTTGTCAGATATTCCATTCTACTTTATCGGAGTCATTTTTTTGTCAATTTATGTGGCGGGGAAATTAACTGCAAGCACGCAATCGGGTTTGCGGTTTTACGATTCGATGCCGACTGCAGTGGTTCGGCGCATGCGTGCGTGGCCTCTTAAATGACCCGGGTCTGACCATCGAAATGGATTAAGGAGATATCATACCGGATGTGATGATTTACTCGCTTCTTTACGACCGGCGTCTGCCCAATGAATTGCCTTACCCCCCACCCCATCTCCCCCTTTCCCGTCTCGAAGTCTGGCAGTCGCCATTAATTGTGCGAAATCTCGGTGTGGGGCAGGTGCAAGGTGCTGGCCCAAACAATTGTTAATTAACTAGACAAATAGCCCAGCGAGATGTTTTTAAAACTCTATTAATCGTATTGATATCAGGTATTATGCCGTCATGGCAATGGGGTCGCAACATGTGATTAGAAAAATGGAATTCCCAAACGTTTGACAATTTAAATGCCTGATCTATCTTCATAACGAAAATGTATTTTCTTCTAATTTTGTGAAATAGTATTCTGAGGTATTAATTGAATAATAATTAGACATTCGCAATCTAGTGTGGCAAATGTCGCTGGCATCACTGGTATCACGTGAGAGCGACGACAGCGCCATTTTGGTCAAGTGGAAAGAGAGACACCATCTTGGAATTCTCCTTTTCAATAGTAATACTTGAAACTTTAACGGCTGATATCTCGAGAAATACGCAAAATTGAGATGTGAAATAACTTGCGATAACTATTAAGATAAAATTTTATCTGTAGATAGTTCCACAAATTTGTAGTCGAATACAAATTTGTGGAACTATCTACAGATAAAATTTTATTCAATTACGTTAAGCCGATCGTAAGTAAAGGCAGAGGCGGAGCGTTCAAAAAGAAAATTAGAAAAGAAAAGGAGAACTTTCATGATTATAATATAGATTTTTGTTATTCATTAACGGGCAGGACTCCAAATAGCTCTTGATTTAAAATAGACGATTGTGTTTATTACTAATTTCTCGTTTTCTCTCGTTTCATCCGTTCACAGGATGCGGCCCGCAATATGGCCCGCGCCCAGCGCATTCTGTTCTGCGGTCTGTACCTGTCCGGCATCCACCCGCCCGTGCTTAACTGGGACGTTGAGCGCAAGGAGTACGTGTCCGTTGCCGCCCGCCGCCGTTCGTCGACCGCCATCTCCGAGGACCTGCGGCCCGGCGTTACCGACCCCTTGGCCCTGGACAGCGTAAGTGATTCTCCCACACACACCCCGGTGACGGTCGATTCTCTGTCGATCGGCGTCAGAATTCTCGTTCTCGTTCCGCGCTGGACTCGAGCCTCGTTAAAATAGTTATTCATATGTTCATTTTTTGTTTCGGGGCTGTACAGGACCACCACGAGGCGGCGCTGGACGTTGGTGCGGCGCCGTCCGAAGACTGGGACGAGGAGGACGAGGACTGGTCCGACGATCCGACCGGTCGCCGACTGCGGCGTCGCAAACACGAACTGGAGCGGGCCAAGGCCGACCATGAACATCAGCGACGCCAGATTCAGGTCTGACTCCATTCCATATTTTTCATTTGTAATGGTTTGTTGTAACATTTGTTAATTGTGACGACAAACGCGAAGCCAAATCTCGAATATTTGCGGACCGGGACAGGGCACTGTGTCCGGATTTGCGAAGGGAAATAATTCGCAATGATACTCTTCTACCTGAGAGATTTATTTTTAAGTCACCCGGTCTCAGCGCTACTGAAATTCTCCCCAGAGTACAGGGGACACTGGCCTCTAGGGAATTCAATAACCGCGATCGCCTTTTATAATTTTGTCACTTGGCGAATCCAAATTATTGTGACTGCGTGCACGCTAGTGGTTCGCAAAATACATTTTTATAATACTACTATCGACTTCATATCTACAATTTTGGATACATTTTTATGTATCTTTGCTGATGCTGTCCTAGCCAGGCGTCCGCTGCCCGACAAAATGTTTAATTATATTCCGCTAAATACCGCCAACTTCGATATTATGCTGCGGAAGCGGGTAAGTGATGTTATGTTTTCGAAAATGTCTCATTTTATTTATGAACATTGGAACTTAATTCTTTATTGTGAATTCAGTTATTTGAATTGCAAAATGAAACGAGCGACATTATGAAAAAAGAAATACTGCTCATTGCGAGAAAAATAACTTTTCTGAATTGCAACCTCAAATAATAGATAATTAAGCGCATTAGTCTGACACAAGTACAGGTAGTAAGGTGCTGTGATTACGGGTTCAATTCGCTACCATGGCATCTGTAATTTTTGAGCGAGAGAAATTTCTATTCCCGCATGCGAAATGTAGATATGCGAGTATCAAGCAGGTGCTGACGTCGCTGACGCGGACGAGGCAAACTGACGTCACACCAATGGCGAGGAATTGAGGTCTCGAAGCGTCGTAGCGGAGTGAGGGATCAGAAATGGCAGGCGTTACATGTTTCTGCTGCCCCGTGTTGCGAGGCAATCACACGTTGCACCAGTTAGACTAGGGTTGTCAGTGAACAAGTTGGTTGATACAGTCACACCAGATGCGAATGTTCGGGACCCTTCCATTGCCTAATGGGAAGTTTTATTGTATAGGATTGAAGAGAGGTCTCGAACCGACGTAGTAGAGTGATGTGGTCAGATTTGGCCCCTTGTCACAATGCGTCGGTCTGACACCATTTTTTAAAATTAGTATTTGCTAATTTTTGTATCTTTTATTTGGGGAACTAAATTGGTAAAATAAATTAAAAACCAGTGTTGTTACGGCATTGGCATGACACGTGATGGAACGGGGTTTTCAAATATTCGAAAAATATTTCGCTGACATTGACGAAACCAGCTAATTTCTTTAGTACGCAAAATAAATGTTTTCATTTCTTCAGAATTTCCCATAAAAAGTCGGAAGTTTAATGTAACTCGTTTCGAAGATCTGTCAACTTTCACAAACTGAAAATCTTGCTAGATCTGTCGACAAATCCGCTCCGGTGTCCAACTCTGGTTTGGCTGCCTCGCTCAGTTTTTTTTCTATCTGGTCGGGGATTCAAGGAGGGAGTTTCCGCTCAGATTGGCAGTAAAAAGTCCGGAATATCACGCCATATCTTGTCGGCGTCAAGATGGCCAACGAACTGGCGGCATTCTGACTCGATTTGCCCACCCTCCACTTTCCCTTTTTCGGTCGACAGAAAAAAAAAAAGAAAATGGATAATTTGCCGCCCCTCCGCTCTGCTGACCAATTTATTATTTGTTTTGCATGACTGTTTAAGTTGTGGCTCTTTTTACGGTAAGGGGAAACTGACGGGACAACTGCCCAGGGCGTAGGACAATTTTTATAACCGGTGTTCGTCTCAAAAGATACTTCTGGTGCCACCCACGTTCGTCCTATTCGACCAACTCCTAGTGTAATTGTGTCGAAAACTAGGCGTAAGAGCAGAAGGCCTTCGCCCGGGATCAGAACACTCGATATTATTCGAACTCTTAAACTATCGAGATAGGGATGAACGGAATGCTGGACGCAAAACCAAAAGCATCCGTTCATCCCTATCTCGTTTTGAATCCATCGGCGTTGTACTACTCCTTATAATATCTTAAACTATCGATAGTTTACTAACGAATTTTTTTGAATGACTATCGGGTTTCGGTTTGGATTTCGGTTCACAAAGTGGCGTAGTGGTTAGCGTGCCAACGATATCAGAACAAGTTGAAGATAAGCAGCCTCGGTTAGGTAAAAAAGGGGTTACATGGTGACCACCATTACCGGTGAACCTCCTTAGCAAACATTTCTTACTGTTCCCAATCATCTTTGGTTTTGTGACATCATTAACCACACTTTCTCCTTTTTCCTCCAACTATCGCCTTATTCTAACCTCCCGCCTTTCAGTTTTCACCGAAATGCCGGCAGATGGCGACACGTATTTCTCTCACGCGCAATGGTGGTCATCACATGCTCACAATTGTAACTCGTCCGAGCGGCCTTAGACGCAGTTATTTTATATATTTTTTTAAAAATTCATATCTCATGAATGCAGCAGCATAAACATTTTAACTTCGCGAGACTACATTCGGTTTAAATTTCATGGCGCTGCGTTACGTCGTTAATGAGCTCTCTCGCGAATTACAGACAGTAGAGGCCTTCCTGTCGATCGAGAGAAATTCCTGTCGATTCTTGGCAACGCTGTCGATTCCGAGACGTTGATCAACCAAATGTCTCAGCAACTTGTTCATCATTTCGCTTGAACGATTCGTGTATCTCGAACATTAATTTTGTTTAGCTAGTTCCGTCTTTCGCCGCCAGGTCGCGCTGGTCATAAAGCATTTGCCGCCCGTTCCGATTGGTCTAGACTTCGGATTTGATGAATGGGGGGGGGCACTCTGTAATCCTGAAAAATTGAAAATGATGCCCGCGAGCTTCATGTCACCGCTCCTCCCATAAATTTATGAAAATATATTTTGTTTCTCGTAGCAGATTGAAACGATTCGCATGGGAAACAAATAGAGATGGCCATGTCGAAAGGGTTTAAGGTTTTGGCGGCGTGCGTTTCTGGAGAGTCGGGTCGTTGGCCGCCAGGTCTGCTCACCGGACATAGCCACGGGTTCATTAGGGGTGGTTGTAATGGCGACCGCAGCCATTTCTTGTCACGGGGCTCTCTCTCTGTGAGACTCAATAAATTAATTAGACGAGAGGTATGAGGTCGGCGCCTCCTGAGAACCGGGGCGATGGGCTGAATCTGCTGCGTGCTCAGACGGTTAAAGGGCACGGGAACTTGAATTTACTATAGGCGTTTTGCAACAAGAATGACATCTTTACGGCTGCTTACTGTCGTTATTTCGTCGAATGCTCGTGTTCAGCGATTTGATCACCAGGTGAGCCGTTGGATTGTGATTTGTAATTGTGATACGATGACATGTCGCGAATCTCTGGAGACTTCGTCATACTATTTTCTTAAAAAAAGTTATTCGGTTGGGTCACTTATGTTTGTTGGGCGCGTGGCTTCTCTCTTTTGCCGCTAGTTGCACATTTTTGAGGGGTTTCGGGGTCTTGGTTGATCCTTCACTTGTGGTTTATGTGAACATCTCGCTATCGAACCATACGTAGAAAGACATTGTAATCGGTAACAAACCGGTTTTTAAAAAAAATGGATTAACTTGCATAGTAGCAATATTGCATATTGACTTTGTGTGCGTTTAGACATTGAACATAATCGGCTCGTCTACGTTTGCTAGTCGATCGCTCTTGAATGACAATTTGCCCATCTCAATTGTGCACGTGAATTTCAATTGTGGTTGAAAGGGTGCGTTCAACCTTTAATAAGATTCGACTACGCGATCGGTATCACTCGCAATGAATAAGATTGGGTCAAATATTCCTTTGAGATCGTCTCAAAGGAATATTTGACCCAATCTTAAGCACAATTGACGTTTCTCACGAAGCCTGAAATAGGTTCAGGTTGTCTTGAGGTGGTCATCCATGCCCCCCGATGGTCACTGACGTCACGCCTGTAACAAGGAAAGCAGGTCTCCAACCGATGTAGCGGAGTGATTGGCAGGTGCTGTCCTCTGGTGGTCACCGGTCAGACTAGGGTGGAACCGAGGTTTGGCCGAGGATCGCTCGGTCTCAGTAGGATGCATTATTGAGAGGTGGTTGAAGTACTGGAGCGGCGAGAACAAAAAAAAATTGAAACTGGTATAAAGAGGGGATGTGGGTGGGTGGGGGGAGGAGGAGGAAGGATGCGAGGGCTGCTGCTTACCTGCCAATATTAATAAATAGTGGCGGCGGCTGAGTGACGGTGGGCTTGTTGGTGGCGGGGGGTGGGGTCGGAATGCGGCATTCCGTGTAGTTCGGTGATAGGTTGGTGCAGCCTTGTGCGCTTTGCCGGATGGACACGGGGTTCTCGAACCGTGGACCTATGTCTTGGGCCAGTTTTTTTTCTCGTATCCGCATTTGTGCTGGTGTCGGGATTCCTTTTCTGTCTCCGCACACTCTTCAAATGTACATGTAGAACGACTATAAACTCGTAGTCATACACTTAGGTGCTTTTTTCTCGAATATTTTTAGGGGAACGAATCCAGAATCTGTAGGCACTGAGGCGATCGATGTTTGATGTAATGGTTGGGAAGCATCGGTTCAATTCCCGGTCGAGTGTTTTCGAAATATTCTGTGCGAGAGAAAGTGTCCTATATGCGAATTTCGTCGGGATTGGAAGCAAATTTCTGTCTGTACGTAATCAGGTACACGTTAAAAGATCCCTGCCCAGGTCTGAAGTCTAGATTTGATCAAATTACCAGGTTGGTCCTCCTGGAGGAGTTTGAGGCTCAAGATGCTGATAAGCCCACCTTAAGACACAGCGAAAAGGAACCTAAGAAAGATGGCCAATATTGGCGTTTCGTGAGAGCAATCTGGTCCACTTGTACAGAATGCTGGCCCGACATTGACGGAGCTAGAAAAACAACAACAACAAAAAGTGAAGGGAGTGAGAGAGAAAAGATGGTCACGGCGAGGAAATTAATAATGAAAAAAAAAATTCGATAATAGAAGTTGAGCTCGCCGTTCTATTTTTAGCAGCCGGCGCTTAATTGTGGTTTGGAGCGGAAGATCGTCTCTCTCTCTCCCGGCATGCCGTCAGCAACATCGGTAGATTGCTAATGACGGCTGACGGATATGGTTAAACCCCCCCCCTTACCCCCTTCCCCCTTCCGTCGTTCAGGTGCGAGAAAGATTGGTGGTGGCGGCGGCGGCGGCGGCGGACATTTTTGAAAGCTTGTGGCCAACGGCTTGGAAGGGGTTGGTCAGAAACAACGCGCGCCGCATGGTGCGTGCCTCGGAAAGTCGCCTGTTATTCGAAGAGGTTGGTTGGTTGGGGAGATGGGTTAAAATTTAAAGGGGGGGGGTCCTATATTTATTAACATTAAGATAACCGTCTGGAACAAGTGCGATTCTGTACGCGTTGTGTCCTTTTGTGTCCGCCAAAAATGACGAGGTTCCATTTGTTGCTCGCTAGTTTTGTTACAATCTTATTTGTTTTAATGCGTTACAGACCCCTTTCCTAGGCAGCCTAGGTTAGGCAAAATTTCCAGGTTACAATATGTTGCCACAAGCAGCGGGGGATGGGGCCTATGGCGGGGGCCGAACGACCAGTTAAGGACAAAGTTGTGGTTGTCCTATCCTAACAGGCTCTTGACTTGAGACTTATTTAGGCCATTCCACTGTCGACACACTCTGGGGAAATAGGAGTTGAAGTACGAGTCACATCTACAATACAGCTCCTGAACCATTCTAGTATGTCCCGCTCTTCTAAACTTAGTAAGAGCCTGTCTCAGTTTCCCCAATTTTCACATTACAATCCCCGTTCAGAATACGAGCCAAAAGCCCCCTGGGGGGGTTTAGGATGTTAAATCACCGGTGAACCCCCTTAACACACATTCATTTTTATTTGTTTTAATGAAATGTGTCGGCCATATTGAATTGCATCTAGAAGAGATGTCCTGATGTTCACTATCATCTTTGCATTTGTGACGTCATTAGCAACGCTTCCTCCTTTTTATCTCAAACTAAAGCCTCATTCAAACCTCTCAGTCTTCCCAAACTGCCGGTAGATGGCGACACATGTCTGCATAACCCACTCTTCTCCCCCATGCGCCATGTGGCCACCTCATGTGTGCTCGAAATATTAATTCGTCCAAAGACTGTGTGATATTTTTGTTTACTAAATTCATATCTCATGAATGCAACATCGCAATGACCTAAAATAAGTTGGGTTCAATGTAGAATTTCAGAAACACTACAAACCAGTGCAAATGCCACGGTGTGCGTTACGCCATTGGTGACCAATAACATAAAGATTTGAAATTTATCGCGTTGTCTTGGAAATTTGCGTCACTACAACATCCAGTGTAAATTTCATTTAATCGCGTTATGCTGTTCGTGAGTTATCGAGGCAAGCGACGGAAATGTTAGACCAATAGATAACTTTATATGTTTCAACCATTGCCAGCAATTCGGTTTGGCATCTTGTACTTAAAAGTGAACCGTTGCCTAAGAAATGATTTTTTGTAGTTGTCACAGTCGGGAGTAACAATTATTTTCTTCCAAAAAAAAGAGTTGCCAACTTCCGAAAAGCAAAATTGCTCGCATACCTGGTTTAAATTTCTTCGAATATTGGTCAAGTCCTCGAGGGATCGTATTTGACATTCAGTCTCGATCCTTACTTACCTCGAATTTGAGACTGGGGCGGCGCCACGTCTTCAACCACTTGCCTATACCTGTGGCGTGAGACTTGCCAAAAAAGGGGTTGTTTTTCTTGCTCGATTGTCTATGTAACACACGTTGTTTGAGCGGCTTTTGCGTTAACCCGTCCGTCCCTCACGCTGAGCCGGCGTCTTGAGCCGTACTTAGAAAGATAAGCCGTCATTTTTTTTTCTTCAATTTTGGCGTCTGCGATTTTGACACCTGATAAATATTCACGCCAGTGTGTGTTCGGCAGGGGCACCTCGGCTGCGCCACGGAACGCAACATCAAAACAATATTGGCTCGGATGCTGTTGTTATTTTTACTAATTTTTTTCCATTCTCGCTTCATCAGACTTCCCCATTCCATTTTGGCATAACGTCGACCTGGGAAAACTTTCGATCAGTTCCAGGAATTGCGGGATTGATGAGGGCTTGTCTAGATGGACTTTGGGAATGGCTTTGCTAGCTCTGGACAGATGGACATTTTCGGGTGTAACAAACTAGAGAAATTGTCTATCATGTCAGCGAAATTCCGTTCCATCACGTTCCCGTTAATGACAATGACCTAACACTGGTTAAAAAAAATTATAAATAACTTTTCCAAACGTTTGATAATTTACATCTCTTTTCTGTTTAGAACAAATAAGCATTTTATTTCTATTAAATTGATTTACGCATTAAACGATTTATCAATAGATAATATGAAAATGTAGCTGGCATCACTGGCAGCACATGATTGACGCACTTGACAGCGCCATTTTGATCAAGTGGAGACGCCGCTCAGCAAAGCTTAAAACTTCAACGGCTCATATCTCGAGAAATACGTAAAATTGGGACCTGAAATAAGTTGCGCTCGACAAAATTTTTTCGAAACCTATCTACAGCTCAAATTTTATTCAATTTCGTTAAGCCGTTCGTAAGTAAGCGCCAAGGCGGACAGGTTTAAAGAAAAATATTTAAAAAAAGGAATGACAAACTTTCAGGATTATATAACAAATAACAAATGAGCGTATCGAAATGCATGATGCGCCCTCTGTCGACACAACGTCATTTCTGATGTGAGCACGCGAGACCTAGTCTGCATTTTGACGCACTAGATTTGTTTTCTGGCTACACAACTTTCATCTAAGTCTGGGTTGGGCATCGCCTTTCCGGTTAAACCATCGATAGTTCCCTATCGGTAGCATAGTCGCTCATTGCAGCAATCCCGCCTCCCGGTTCCCTAAATGACAGTAGATGTCGTCACCTGTCCGCATATTTTCGGCGGTGTCCTAAGAGTTATCTCTGTTTATTAGTCATACCTTATTAACGTGACAACAGAGATACCTGAAATAAACTTTTTGCTAATCCACTTCCAGTGTAAATTTCATGGCGCTGCGTTACGTCGTTTGTGAGTTATCGAATCGCAGATGTCTACAGCTGATATTGGATGTGATTATTAGACGGATGAGAAGTGTGGACTCACTCGTACCTGGATGAGTAGAGAGGGCGGGGTGTTACACACTCACACCCAGCATGGGATTCATCAAAGTCGGCTGAGTTAATGGTGCCTATTCAACCCAGGCGTCTTCAATCCGCGCGATTATCGTCAAACCTCGAACGTCAACAGTCAAGAGGTGCGATCGATCGCTTCTGACGCTTCTCAAGTCATGAATTGAGTTTATGACGGACGCCAGACGGCGTTTTCTCGCGTCCGTCATGACAGTTGGGATTGGCGTGTGGGCGCGTTGATCGACGTGTATTAAGACACGAGTGGGGTGGTGGGTTGGCCAACCACGGGGTGGTGGTGGTGGTCATGAAGAAGGTGGATACTGGATAAATCCTCCTGAGATCCGGACCCGGTCAGCGATGGTTCTCGACGTATAGCTTGGAATGTTGGTGGGCCAGCGTATAATGGTCGTTGAACTTTCGTCGCCCGTAGTATAACGAAAGAATACACGATGTTTTTTTTTAATTTGTCGCTAATGATTAAGTTTTTTGTTGTTCTATCGGGTAGATAAAAGACGTTCCGCGCATATAGATAAGATATTTTTAATTTTTATAATAGTCGCGTTAATGTGGCAGTGGCCTTGCTGCATTAGAGTGGAGTGCGCGTATTCCTCGTCGGAGTCCAATCAGTGAGCTACCGTGACGAGTGCGCTTGAGGCTGTCGCGATTGTTGCGTATTTGATTTTTGATTGCTAGATTAGTGTAGCAATTTTAAACCCACAAAAAAAAAATACAAGACAAAATGAAAATTGACATTGCAATGGTTGGTTGTTTCACTTCCTTTTTAATATTTTATAATCGAACTTCCTGTTGTGTACGGATTGTTCTTCTCTTCAATAATAACGAGGTGGTGTTTGGTTCTTTTTTTTTGTAGTTCTTTGATTAAAATAATTGCGTAATCAACATGAAAGTGGTGTCGTGCGGTTGGCGCATCGCGTTACTAGTTTTTTTTAACCTGTCCTGCTTACGAACAATTACAAAATTTCAAATTTTACCCGCAAGCAGCCCCCAAGAGAGGGGCCTATGGCGGGGGAAAAAGTGTGGCCCATTAGGATCGAACCGGCGACCTCTGTGGTAATAGAACCGTGCTCTACCAACTAAGCTAACAAACAGTGAGCTAACGAACGGCATCACGAATTGAGTAAAACTTGATCTGTAGATAGTTCCACAAATTTGTAGTAGAGTGTAAGTTATTTCAGGTCTTGATTTTGCGTACTTCTCGAGATATCAGTCGTTGAAGTTTTAGGCATTGCCGTTAAAAAGGAAAATTACAGAGTTACAACGCGCCTTATGATTCACACGCATAACAAGAGATTTAAAATATATTAGAAAATATTTTCGTTGCCCTGACGGGAACAACCGAACAAAGCAGGCAATTTCGCTAAAATTTTGAAAAACCAAAGTGAGCAACGTCATTAAGAAAAGGCGGGAATATTTTCGGCGGTCCCGGGTTCGATTCCCGGCGCGGGCTTTGGCCCGGGGTACTGGTGAAAATGTGCCTCAAACAAAGTGCCTAAGCACTGGAGAGGTACAGAATCTTCCTGTTGTGATGCGTCACTTCAGTGAATTCATCATCATCATTTTCGGAGTTTCCTTCTACCGGGTGAGTACTAAAAATCCGACCCGATTCAAATTCAAATAAAAAATATGAAAACGTTTGTGAAATGGAATGAAATATTTGGCATACATGTTGTCAAGACCTTCCTTGTTGAATTGCCCTCGAGCACGTGCAACTCCGTGACGTCATCATTCCAATTCTTGAAGTTCAAAATGACGTTCCCTGAAGAAGAGCAGGTTTCGCTCTTGTATAGAGAGCGTAATTTTCAACCTCAATAATTCGAATGATGACGTCGCGGAGTTGCACGTGCTCGAGGGCAATTCATAAAGGAAGGTTTTGCCAACATGTATGCTAAATTCCATTCCATTTAACAAACGTTTTCATATTTTAAATTTAAATTGGGTCGGTTTTTTAGTAGTTATTGTGCTCGGTAGTCATTGTTTCCATTCGTGTGCGCTAGATGGCGCACCATTGTGTGTCCACTTCCATTGACGCAAGCTTAAAAGCCAATTGCCTGAACGATCCGCCGCAAGGACAAATCTGTTTTCAAAATTGCGATTATCTTTGGTGATGGGTGCAACAGGTTACCTGGAATAATCGATTACTGAACCGTTTTCCTCAATTCAATAAGATAAAAAAGCGACTTACACAACTCTGGCTTTCACTCCTTCAAATGCAGTATTGTGCAATTGGAAGTTAACTCCGATTTCTCCCAAGAAAGTTTTGAAATTCAATACCGAGCCCGATAAAAAGTACAGGAATTATGTTAGGAATTTCTTTCTTCTGTGAAGTCCAGAATGCGCACCAAGGTCCGGAATGTGTGCCTAATTAGTTAGGTCACGATCCTCCCTCCCAAACTTTGGTTTTTTTTTTTGTCATCCGTTACGCATTTATATTTCCTGATCTCCTATTCCCCCCCCCCCCCTAAAGGTTGGCGCGTCAGCTGGGCAATACCAGAGGTAGAAAGGCCTCTTCTACAACAAATAAAGGATGGAGAAAGCACCCTATAATTATAGCCCGTGTGTGTACATAGTCGACGTAACTCTTCCGCCAGTATGTAACCGATTATTAGTAGTATAATAATGGGACATCTTCCTGGGAACGAAATTTCCTCGTGTAATCTTACACCGCATGGCGAACGGAGAACTCCCCGATTCTGTTGCTCATGTAATAAGAAAACAGTTGTTACTCGTGTCTTCTTCTACTGACAAACTTTCAAACATTGACAGGAATTCCTGACCTCTATATTAGTACGTGTATATCTCTAAAAGCTGTTCGCGGGAGTTGTAGTAGTATCCTAATTACATTGACCAAGCATACTCATCGTCATGACCAGGGTACGTTTAGACATTGGAACAAAATCGGCGAGTCCGTGCTGGGTCAGGGGCCACATTTTGGTCTTTCAAATTTGATTCTCAACATCAAATTACGTCATCTGCGCATGCGCACAATCCACA
>JAQGBY010002385.1:0-23394 GCA_034698785.1 Mycogona germanica
CTGATGCTCACCGCTATCACCATTGGTTTATGGTCATTTGTTGAAACTTGCAGAAAGCATGTTTCCCCGCACGCCCCAAGTAGTTTCAATAAGTGTGAACGCGAGAAGCGCTGTATACCTATTGAAAACACAGATTTTACATGCTCACAAAAATGATGCTATGGTTGAACACAAATGTAAATCATCCCCATGCAGAGTTTCAGAATACATTTTGCTCTTTATGGTTTTTGGTTTTAAAAAATTAAAAAAGTTCCAATATGGGATATGTACTAGTTGAGTAGAGCCGAGTTACTGTTAGTATACAGTAACTGAGCCCTAATTCACATCTTTGTGTTGTGTAAATATTTTTAGCATCTCATATTTTTGTAATGTTACTTTACAGTTTTTAAAAACGATCGATGACTTTTTCTCCCACTCATTTGGAAATATTGGAAGCACAACTTGTCACTCAGACACACACACATGTACGCGTTCTCCAAGCACATTTAGACATCACTGCAAAATCAATACGTATTTATAAAATAATAGAGCACATTCGAAAAGAGGGTGGTTGGGGATATTGGAAAGAATGGTTGGGTCTCACCGTGTTCTATGGAAGGGAGGACACAATCGTCAAGTCAAGCAATGGGGGTGCCGCAGAAGAAAGTTCCATAAAAGGGGCACTAAAGTGACTACTCACACCATAACGCGGCCTAACGTCGGCCTACCCCCGCAGAGCATACTCCCTCTGCCCACACAGGGCCAAATTCAGCCATTAAACCATCCCCCCACGACGACGAATAGAAAAATAAAAATCAATGGACGACCACGACTGCTCCTAGGAGTAACAGTGTACGTAAATAATGCGACTACTGAGGGGAGGGGAAAAACAACGCGATTTTTGCTGTTTGCGGCAACCCATACACACCGTAGTTGTCGACAATCTATCTAATCGAAGTGCATTTTTAAATTGTTTTGAAATTGCACTAAGATTTCATTTTTCACAATCATCAAATTTAATACCCAATGCTAGAGGAACAACAAGTGATGTGTAATGATGTTTACAATAATTTCGCGTAATTCTTATTTCATAAAAACGAGACTAAATAACTACAGCAACTGCTAAACTTGTGAAAAGTAAGTTTTCCTGTTGTTGGGAAAAATTTGAAAAATAAAAAATGTTGGTTTTAAAATATAATTTTTTTTACCTTGTGCATGAGCGTACCTGTGGCGTTAACGATGCCAAGATATAAGCTTTACAGGAATTTCGCGACTCGCTTCCAGGAGGGAGAACCATAAAACGGATGCACCCCAGGCGATGCGAGACATCGAACACGTGCTGCCTCCAATGTCTTGGGGGGACTTGTGAAATTCCGAGAAGGTTAAAAGCAGCGGGGGTAACGCCATCAAAAAGCGAGCAGAAACCAAAACACCGAGCAGACACACGTCTTTTTAAACACTGACAAAACAGTTTGACCACCATTTTTTTGTAAAATCTAATGGCATAACAACATAAATACCCCACAGTTTCACTGATCCCGTCCATAATAGTGAGGGGGAGATACACATCCATCACATATGATACCTTCATCTCACCTTTAATGCGGATAGATATTTTATTTTTGTTTTCTAAATTGACACCGAATATTCAATACATCAAACAATTAGAATAAAAGCTGAATAAACCACATCAACCGTATCTGTTTACGTAACTCTAAAACAATTTAGCATAGTGTATTCAATTTTAAGACAAATATTATATACGTCGCATGCATATAAAAACTTGCCAACACTCAAATATGAACTTAATAAATTCAATGTAATTTGATAGTCACACAGCAGAGAGCTTTTGTTACCAATAAGTAGAAGGCGGGATCTGTATCTTACAAGGAGTCGAGATATATATGCCCGTGATGTGGCGCCACCATATCAGACAAAACTCATTTTACGATTCCCCACATATAAATGTGCGCGCCCCCTATAGTGACATAAGTTAATTATGAAAGATTGTATTCTGAAAAGGGAAAGTGGGAGTACGAGTAACAGCCCAGCAAAACGGCAAAACGTCATTTAAAATTTTACACGATAATTTGTTGAATTAAAAGAGCGGGACAAATGAAAAGGCAAGAACAAACTTTATTACATCTCGAAGATCGTAAGTACGTTGCTCTGTTCTTGGTCAACAACCGCGGAGGTAGATATCCTAACGCTTACCGTTGAGCTGGCAAATTTTTAAGTTAAATTTCCTAAAGGAAATGACTGGACGGTATATGGCTTTCGGAAAAGGAATGGGCCAGTTAAACTTTAAAATGCGTTATTCCATAGACAATATCGCATGCCCAGAAAACAAATTAAAAAGTTTGTCAGCTTTTGAACCCCACAGCGAGATGTAGCACAACATGTAGGGTCGTTTAATCCCAGAGTGTCCTGGGCTCGTTCCTATGTTTTCTCACTTCTAATCCAAAGACGACAATTATCATCTTATATATTTGTTTTCTGCGGTGCATAGTTAGTGTTTAAGGCGCTGCCTGTAATCTACTATGGAAACAGTTAACGGTATATTTATTACTATTTTACATGTAGGGTGTTATAATTGCATAGCTGCATTTTTAAGACACCACTATGTCTTAATACTGGTGCTCATGTATATTGGGCGAACGAAGTTCTTAATCACGAATACATCTTTTGATCGTTAGGGGAAACAAATGCCGGTCTTAAAACAAGTGGTAGGAAAGACTCAGAACAAACAGAAAGAAGAAAAGGGAATGAGAGAGCGAAAAAAATAACGAACGAAAATAACAACAAAAAAACATTGCCTGCCAGTTACTCAATTATATCAACTAAACTCGCTAGATAAGTTCTCGGTTTTGGCGCAGCGCAGCAATTTTCAGTGTCGCCATCCCCACCACCTTCCCCCCACCAATTTTAGGCGACCCTAGGGAGCATTTGGTAAGTGGCGGATAAAATAAAACATCGCAACGACGACAACGGTCGACGGTACGGCAAAACGCACAGCAGCACCGACCGAGCCCCAAAAAAACCAAACTACTATAATTTTCGGCGCGTTCGATTAAAACTTTAGCAATTATTGTTCTATCGCCGGGGCGCCCTCCCGCCGAGTCAAAACGTCGAGCGCCCCAATAAAACTGCCGACCGATTTGTCCCTACTACACACCAATACGTCAACAGAAATCACACAAATTCATCCTGCTGAGATCCCCTATCACAACCACCACAAAATATAGCGACGTTGATTATTGAAAATCAATTAACGATAGCAAAAAAATACAATAAATTATGCTTCTGATGCGTTTGTTTAAGAAATGAACGCTAGAATGGAAGCAAATTAGCCAACACAACTTTTATTAATGACAACAAACACTCCAAGATGTTGAAGAAAGTGTCACTGTTCGTTGAAAATTTCTCCCCGAATAAATAGAAGCTGAAAAGCGCTGTTTCGCTCATATGTTCAACTTGACATTACCCGTTTCTTCAACCCCTCAAAATTAGCGTTGCAGTAGCAGCCAACCAACCCTGCATTGGTTTGCCAACACTGTAAATTGCGCCCCACCACGTCGCTTGACTGTGAACAAACTATACACATAAGTGAATGTAAACTGCTGCCCCAGATAGTGATACTGCCTCGCTCCATAGCGCACCGAAACAGTATGATCTCCGACGCACTGCAGCAAAGTATGTTCATGGGGTGAAGTAAAAGTGAGAAGAAAAAAAATTGCTTGTTACCCGGTTGAGGTCACGCACGCGATAAGCCCACGGATACAAGCGCGTTGGGGTCACAAGAGGATATCCCATATTTTTAGAGATGACGGCTGCTTTTGTAGTTTTCCAAATTAAAAGTCCAGTCGTTCAATAATAATTCACGGGTATCTAATACAGAAGGCAAAAGCCAACTTTTCTAACTTTTGTTATTAAGAACGCGAGGCCAATAAAATGATAAGGTGTTGCGCGGGTGGGCGGTAGGGGGAGACGAAGAAGGTACACGCGATAATGGTTTAACAGCCGAACTGACCGACGCATCATCATGGACGCTGATGGACAAGAAGCAATTTGGAACCCAATTACATGCGGTCTATAACCACTTCACGACAACCACGCTAATGTCACGTCACCTTGTTTTCTAGTTTATTATCGAAACCGCTAAAATAACAAAACAATAACAATTTAATTTCACAGATTCTGTTTACCCTCCCAGCTCAAATTCTCTTATACTGCTAAATTTTTACACACCCGAAACTTGAGAAACGAAAAAGACGATTAATATTTTTCTAATCGAAGAACAATAAATAAATGAGCATCTTCAAGCAGCTAATCAAATTTTGTTAACGGTTTCAATTCGATTCCAAAAATTGCTTTAAATTGGGTTACTTGAAAAATGAATGACATGGTTTCTCGAGTTTAATTTCGAATAATGAACAGCATAGATTCAAACAACTGCTTATTTTTTTTTTTTAATCGTGTTTCTCCTTTTTGATTATTGACAGCCATGAAAGGGCTCAACGAGCCCAGCCACTTTCTATCTAAAAGCTAATCCAACATCACCAACGCAATGAGTTTCAAAATTAAAACGATTTTAATTCAATTCCCGTTGCGCCCAGGAACAGCAACTACTGATTACCTGTCAGCCAAAATCTTTTATGTGGCGCCTGCGAGGAAAAACCTTTCACCGAGCCCTTTTGAACACAAGATATTGCCCACATGTACAGTACACGTCTTAGGCATATAAAAAGGAAAACTGTATTTGGACGGACCACTCACAGAAAAGCCAATATTAGATGACGGGTGCCAAAAAAAAACTTTCAACAATATCAATATCTAGGACGAATCGATCCAACTTCAACTTTGTCTTCTCCACCCGTGATTCTCCACCCGACGCCTCCTCAACACACCATCCCTATAAATTCTTTACTTCAAACCATAAACTTTTTCTTCTCCACAAGATCAGATTCCCAGACCAACAGAGGCGGTGTGTGCTGCAACCACCCCCGACCTCCCCCCATTCGCCATCACCACCACCACCACCAACCACTACCACTCTAATGCTCACCCAAACGCGCCTTTTTGAAACTAATGCAAGAAGAAAAATTGACAGCTCGGACTCTGAATGTATTTCATCCGCGCGCAAAAATGGCACCAGCTTCCAGCAACTTATATCAGCCGGCGCCTCGCCAACTCCCCCGCCCCCGCTCCAGCCATATCCGCAGCGCCACAAATATAATCCATATATTCTATCCACACCAGTGAAAGAGCTAGTCTTGCGAGATGGGGGAAAAAAGAAGGCGAGAAGAAAAAAAATTCGCTCCGCCCGCCTTCTTAACTTAGGATATTCCCCGCTCTAAAATCTAATCACGGAGAAAAATTCGCCGTTCCTGTCAACGCTGACACTTTCTCAGCTTGACAAGCGGCGTTGCTGTTTGTTGGTGGTGGCGAGATGGAACTTGAAGGCGCCATGAGATAGAGAGCAAAAGCAGAGCGCTCGCCATATCCAATCTCTGTTTGAACACCTCTTTTGATTCCAGAGCGCTCGCTTTTTGGTAGAGCCCGAGCCGGATCCACACACACACAGCTGTTGTACAGAGATGGGATAAAGCGAGCAGGGCCGCTCCACCGAAATGGAACGAACCTCCGAACGTCCGCGATTAATTTGCGAGGCCGCCGAACCGCGCTCAACGGAGCCGCTACGCAGCGGCTGCAACGTAACGAGATAGAGCCGGACGCCATTTATTTACCCCCATCCCCGCTCGCTGACGTTCTCTCCAGCTTTCCCGCTTTTTCCGGGAGCGGCAATTTTTTTTTTTTTTTTTGGCGTCGGTGGCGGCAGGCGCGTCACCAATCACGGCGCCTTCGCCGTCACCCGGCAACCGTATCTCCCGCGCGCCCAATGGCGGCGCGCGCCTGCATCTGTCGTTGGAGAGATAAACGCTCCGCCACGCCCACCATGGAGCCGCCCTGAAATCTGGCGCCACGGCGCTGGATTGGCGGACCGGTTTCACGTCGACCAATCGGGCACGAAGTCGGTTCTGTCGGCGGCAGCCGATGACAAGAAAAACAGTGCCCTTTCCGTAATGGCGGCACATCTCCAATGGAGACTATATATATATCTGTACCGACGAATAATGGAATACTTTTTAGGTGTGTGCGTGCGTGTGCGTATAGACGTGGGCTATAATATGCCTATGTATGCGGATGGAGTGGGAGGGAGGAGGAATGGCTACATAATTTCGACGCTTTTCGGCCAGTAATTTCATTGCATCAACTCGCAGCACCAAAATGAAAGAAGAAAAAAAAACAATATTGATGTTCGGCTCGCAGTCAGCGCCCCTGGAGACACAAAATGGCGATTTTCAAGTCGATGCAGTTTAAATGCATGCTCCAGTTAGAGCCAATTGTTTTGCTCCCAATTTAAGAAAAACCACTAAATCGTCAAACAATTTATTGCGAAAAAAAACCATGGCAGGCAAAAAAATACGGAAAGCCGACTGAGAAATTATTTTTAGAATATATACGAAACGCGTTTAGTTATCTTTTTCCTGAAAAAATAAATTTTCAGGAGCGAGAGGCAAATTTAAAACTGTGCCGCGATAAAGCGTGGAGAAAACAAAATTCCTTAGAACATAAAACTAGACCACTGAAGAAATATCCATCACCGAAACAACCAGGAGACTTCAGACTTTCTTTAAGACTTCAGCGTACATTTTGAATGCAACATAAAAAAATTGCAATAAAATATAGTTCTAAATAAAACTTGTGTAACATTTCTTGCCATCATTTTTATTTTTTACGCAAGCAGCTGTTAGTTGCTTTGATTGCCCAATATACTGGGCAAGAAACTAGCGTGCCTGGATATAACAAAATGTAGGCCAAGAATGGAATGCTACAATCTAGCCTAGAACATGGTGGCATCCGCAGAAATCTAACAGTGGAAATGTCGGCAAATGAAACATAGCTTGGGAAAAGCAAAAGAAACAACAAACAATAAATTTAGAAAACTGAGCAACCATTTTCAACATAGCATTGGCAAAACAAATAATTAAAAATGGCCCGAAAATGCATTCGCTAACACTTATACCATGTATATATATTTTTTAAATTGAACAACCATTTTCTTTAATATTTCATATAGAAAATTGGTTTTTGCAGTCACACACAGGATAACGTATTTCTACAGTGATAACCTCAGTTTCCCGCTTCAATATCACTTCCTGTTGTATAACTAATCATTGAGCCCTGATATATATTGACAGTAGTTTATACTAAATTCAATGAAATGCCGCATTACAAAAAAAAATAGTTGTTACGCAAGAGTTGAGAATTTCAAAATATAATAAATATGAAAAATCAGACGAAGATTCGAATAATAATTCGCTGGTTCAAAGAAACGCTCCAAAAAGTCCCGTCTATCGTTTACCCCCGCTTTCGGTTTGACCACGCGACGGCAGCCCCATCTCGGGGCGACCATGCGAGTTAGAGTAGCGGGAGAGAGACGGATGGCGATGGATGCCGATGCGTCGCCATGGCAACCGAGACGCAATTTCGGATGACCAGTGACTGGGCGATAGATCCGGCATTTCCTTGCGCGTTCGCGCACGCGCCACCAGGGGACAGAAAAACCACATCGGTCAACGATTTCGGCAACTTGTTCGAACGACCATTTTTTTTTTCGAAAATCATCTACCAACGTTTCATTTCTGTCGGGAAAAGAAATCCGGCTCACATTCATAAAATATGTCGCGCGCCGACACAAAAATTGGAAGGGGATGTAAAGGAGAAAAAAAATGAAAGCCACATCGCGTTTGACGGATTTCGACGTCAGATGGTGGAAAGTGTTGAAACCGACTAAAAATTCAATCTGTCACTTTGAACTATGTACAATGCCAAACTAATATAAAAATGTTTTCTTTTTTCAACCCCATTTCCGCATCAAAGATCGTACCGAAGAAAAAATATTCCTTTCGACAAGTTATTCGATTTTCGATATTAAAATTTAACTATATCATAACTGTCTATGCTTTGAAAAAATAATGAATTTGTTCACTTCAATGCACGCCAACAAGCAACGATTTCTTCAAAATTGGTTTTCGGATGTCTTTTTAATATTTTTTAAGATATGACATCAGCAACATTCAATAACTATCTGATTTTGCAAACACTAATATTTAAATACCCTAACAAACAATTATTTTTAATTTACAAAAACTAAACGCAAGACGGAAACCAACTAGCAATAAAATAATCTTAGAGGATAAATTCAAAGAGAAAATTTTTAATCACGCAAGATCGAGTACCATTCGGCAAACCAAAGGCGAGTCCGAGATTAAGAAACAGGAGTGTCGCACTCACACAAGTACAACAAAACTATAAACAGCGCAAATACCTTGCATAACGTTGACGATATTTACAAAGAGATTGGGGACGGGATATGGATGGGGTAGTGAAGAATTAGGGGGCGGGTCGCAAAGGGGGGAGGGGTTCATTCACCTTGGTGCCAAAAAAAATTCCACCCCACAAAACGAATGATGAAACTGAATAAATTTAAAATTCCAAAATAGACGTCGGTCGATTCTCATGCACAAAATACATTGGCGAACACTGGCATAGCGCGCGCGGGGGCTAGGCTGGGGAAAGAGAGAGACGAGGCGCGTCGTAAAAACGGGCGCAGGATATATTTATAGCCGCAGCTCGAGGTGTATGTACACGGCATGGTTCTCCTCTCACCGAAACGAGCTTCGTTCTTTCATTTTTTTTTCTTCTCCTCTCCCCTCTCTCTACCCACAGAAAAGCGGCGGCGCGTAGGGTGAAGCACACGCGAGAGGCCGAGCGGAGGGGAGAAGAATAAGAAAAAAACTGTACACAAAAAACTGGTCCTGTAAAAAAAAAAAAAAAAAAAAAACACCTTGCGCGGGTCGCAACCTCGACATGTTCGCTTCATTGACACCGTCCACCCCTCCCTCCCCCTTCCTTCCTAGTTACCTCATACCGAAGCACATCCTTATTATAGTGGTTTCATGAATGTGCAACGACCAAAGTGGCCTACGACAAAACAACGACCAAAGTGGCCAACGACAAAACAACGACCAAAGTGGCCAACGACAAAACAACGACTAAAGTTGCCAGAATTAATTTTATGATGTCCAGATTTCATGACTCTTTTAAAAAATATAATTTGTGTATAATTGCGCATTTCCATTTTCAGTACATGTGCGTTTAAAAAAATTCAAAAACTATATTTCCTTGAAAAATTATTAAACGTGCCATTTTTGAAACGTAAACACTTCAGCGATTTGCGTTGTCAATAGTGTTTGAAAAAACAATAAACTTATTAATACAAGAGGCCACGTGTGCCCGAGTTCTAAATGATTAAAAATTGAATATCACTTACGTGCATTTTTTTATACTAAATATTCAATTAAAATTTGGATCTTTCAAGGAAAACTTGTTTTACATGAATAATTTGAAAGAAGGCGCCCAACAATGTTTTCGCAAAGGAAGAAACGAATTTTTCAAAACCGTTTCCGCACGATTTCAGTTGTTTTCGATCGCACTGTCCATTATCTATTGTACATCTTCAAACTGCTCGACTGACCCCTGCGCCCAAGCTCCTGCCTGCCCTCTGTCAACCTTCCCAGAAAACTTCCATCAGCCACGGTAAGGGGGCAGATGCAGAATTTCAAGAAAGGGAGAATTATTGGCGCCACGCGTCTGCTGGTTATTCGCTTGCATATATGTTACTCTCCTGAGAACCCCAGGGGCTCCGCGGCTCAATCTGACTATTTTCCTCGAAACGGATATGAAAAATGCGGGAAGGGGGAATCAAAGAGTTGCAAAGTGTGTGTGTTCTACTTAATTCCATAAAGTTGTGATTCACTATGCTTTCCTTTGAAAGCACGGATTATCAGGGATGCTTGCACGGTTAAAACTGAACAGATCTCAATAAAGGTGTGCTGCCTTGATCAGCTAACATGTAATAAAATCGAATATATTGTATTTTCGCGTTGTCCGTTTGTTCGCTCAGTTTTGAAGTTTATTCACATAGCTGGACAACCGGTCTCGAGACCACATATGCATGTCCACTCCAACGCTGACCTTCGAATGAAAAGGTATTTTTTTCTTCAAATTGTCAAAAAAAAGGTGAGGCCCACCATTATTTCCGCGCGGCTTTCTTTCCTCCTTCCCTTTCACAACCCTCGCCTTCGACCATCAGCTCCACCCCCCATATTTAGCCAAAATTCCTCGCCCTCGGAATCAAACCCCTGTTTCTCCTAGGGAAAAACAAATGGCAACTAAAACTAGCCAACGATTTTTGGCACACTAGAATCCACGTGATATATTTTTCAGGGATCCCGATATCAACGTGACTTAGCAAAAACGACGAACACGATAAAAGAGTAATGTTTAAAGTAATTTTTTAGAATTTAATCTATTCAGTATATTTACAAACAAATTTGTGTTCGCTTAGGAAACGGTCTGTGGAAATTACAATTACACTGCTCTTTCTCGGTAGACACCGAGCTATAATATTTCAATTTTCACAAGGCTTCACGAAATAACGGATTTTCTGTTTTCCACTGTCTACATACAAAATCGCTGGTAAAGCAGCTGAAAGCATGATGCTGACCGACGACCACCACGGAGGAGCAAACGAGTCAACAAACTAACACACAACGTGCATCTCTGGCATCTCTGTACACAGCTACAATAGTATTTTCCAATCCACACTCACTACGTATTAAAAAATATAGAAAACTTGGAGGAAAACCAGTTTAATGATCTCGACTCAACTGCTTAAATCAAATGTATAAGCGACATTTTATCCACAGACGCCTATTAATAAAAGATATCAACAGAGTCGTTTTTAAGTACTTTTGAGCGAAGCTAATGAAAAGAGTATATTTGTGAACAAAAAATAAGAAAGCTAAGCTAATAAAAACTTGGTATATAAGTACAATGCCGAAGGGCTGCAGCATGAATTCAAGGGAAGCGCTGGCGGGAAACTAGTTTCGAGAAGCCTAGTCCACGCACTGAGCTGACCAGCAATGTTTTAAGTACCGTTTAAACGATGGAAACAATCCACACGAATCTATCAATTCGAATAACACAAAATCACAAACTGCTGATTAGCGTTTAACTGTTCGTTCGCGGACGTCTGGCACTCGATCGGTCAAATGGGAATGACGACTTACAGCAGCGGTTCAGTCCGTTCGTTCTATCGTTAAATCGCCGCTGAACACCTACCAGGTTCAATCCAACATGAGGTTAGGGCGCCTTTTGCACCAACGCAAAAAGAGGCAGACAATAAGTGGAATATACAAGACTCAACTCCTTATTCACAATGCACACACCATTTTTCGAAATACTAATCTGGTTTATTTTATCGTCATCGCCATCTCACGATGACATGAAGAGGAAATATCATTAGCCAACAAATATCTGATAGCAAAGAGGAAGATGTACCAACACTTTCAATTTGTTAACATTTTGTTATATTAAGTAACTAATTAAAAGGTGCAACAGGGTACTAAAATTTGGAACTACTCATTTTAGCGCTGGTAATTTGTGCTTAATTTGTTAATTTAATGCTTGTAATTTTTGTGCAAATGTTTCTCGATCGAATTTACATATATAGACAGGTACTGTAATTATGAGTCGGTCGTTGACAAGATTAGGATACGAGTAGGACAGACATTCACATATCTGATTGCTCTCTAACGCTCAGTCCATTCCGAACAAAATAACGTCAGCACAGCTATAGTGACAAATTGTTACCGCAAATAAATGTTTTTTGGAAAATCGGTCGAATTATCGTTTGAAACTCCAATGAGTGGTCAAGGTGATTTTGGCAGTGCGGTGTTACGAGCTTGTTTAGCAGATTGGCAGGAAATGCCCCTTGATTCCTCTTGTCCCCTCGTTTGCTCCGAGATAATGACACTGAGTTGAGGCGCTTTGACCGCTAGGTGGCGATCCAATCGGAAGAGGGCAGATAGGCGATGTCCAACACAAAAAACCGAACGGGAGTGGGGGAGTTAACAATGGTCAGTGGATTTGTAGGGGGTGGGGAAGGTTGAAAACTGCTGGCACGCTCTGGAAGCGGATTATCTAGAGAAAAACGAAGGGAGTTGTTGGATGGGCATTGAAAAAGACTTCTCCCCACCCACCCCCTGCTGTCAGGTTAACCCATGTGTATGCTTGCGAAAAGGAGCTTTGCATTTTTCCCCTCAGCAGATTTACTTCAATTTTTTGGTTTAAGAAGCAAAGGAAACATAATTTAAACAATAACTTTAAAAAAACTTCATGCAAAATGAAAATCAACCGGCATCGAATGTTTGGAAACGCTTTATTTAATAACTAATAAGGATTCAAAACAAATGTTTTAAAAAAATTTAAAGTGTATCGCATTTCTACTAGTTTCCATTTGCTAACTAACTATGCATGCCATACGGAAATACATGCCTTCAAGATGGCTAGAGAAAACTTAAATTTACGGGGTGTCTGAAAAGTCTACATACATGCATAGGAATTATGTTCTTAAGTGCATGACTCACAATCCAAGACATTGACCTATTGCAAGGAGGCTTTTGGGACACCATTTTTGCTCAAAGTATAAATTTATTATCCACTTGCATAATTTATTTTAAAATAATAATACTGTTTAAACCTTTACAATTGAAATGGAATCGAGCAGCGAGATTAATTTACATTGACCCATTTCATGTGCACATGACAACGGTTAAGAAAGTAAAACACTCTTCTGAAATATTAAAACATATATCTATAGAAAAATTAACAATTCACACATACTGATAGAACAAAGCATTAAAAATTATTTTGAGCTTAAAAAATGCACGCATTTGTTTAAATTTAACGACATTCAAGTACGAGACCTGTTCCATGTGCACAGTAAAATAAAAGTCAACATTCCAATAATAATTGCAATAATAATTCCAATAATAATTACTTGCCGCAATGCCCCGCTTCTGAACAAATAACAATTATTTATAAATGGTTAATGGTGATTTAAAAAATATAAACCCACGCTGGCATTTGCAATAAAAAGCTAGTCCAGGCGCACTGACTGTAATAAAACTCAACCCAACGAGAGTTTGCATGCTGGTAAATAATAAAATGCAGGGACTCCATTGCAATGCAAATGGGCTGGGGTGCAAAACAAAAAAACACATAAAATTCACTCACTTATAAATGAAAGAGAACACTTGCCCCCTCCCCCCAACCTCCCACAACCCCCAAAAACTCCCTTGTATACTACACTAGACTAGGTTCACGCGAAACCCTAGACACAACGCATGTTAGAAAGATTAAAAATTCACAAAAAAAAAACTGGCAGCAGCCAACAAGAATCACTTGGCACACTCCACAACTGTAGGCCGAGCAAAACGTTTGTTAAAATTTCCAGACAATATCCCGACAGAGGACTGCCTACTTTTATGTACTCCCCGTGTGGGGCAACCCCTCCTAACCACCCTAGGAAACGGCACAAACGTCGGTAGAAAGAATGGAGATATTGGTTATGGGCAGGGGATAAATAATAGCCTCCCTCCCACCTCCCCTCCAAGGCGAACTATACGTCTACATCCACAACTCATACAAACAAATGAAACAGATTTTTGTCCGACTGAACAATGCACATACACATACATATACTTACTATATAGCTGCGGGGTGGATGAAAATAAGAACCACTTCAGAGTGACGTTTTGGACACATAAAAAAATGTCTGTCTCTATGGATTAGTCCGATTCCAAGGTTTATTGTGTATGCAGCATGGCGGGCATTAATTCTACGAGGCCAGACTTGGCGAAAATACCGGGGTGGCCAAAATTCAGACACATAATTTAAGAAAATACATTTTGTTCAAACTGTTGGTTTACAAAACGTGGGCAGACCTTTTCTTTTAAAAAAATTGAAACGATTCGAAACTAATGCCTTAAAATAAATAAAAATAAAAAGTTAATTAAAGCAATTTAGCCTTAACACAAATTGTAATCAAAATAATTGTCAAGTATTTCATTCCATGACAAACGTAATGCTTTGGCGACAACAAATTCAATTTATTGTTTGTTCTTCCACGAACACAAAAATAGAAAAATATTTGTTTCATTTAAACAAATGGGAAACAACAATTTCAAACATATTAAATAACTTTAAACAATATAAGTATATAAGAGGCAAAGTCGTACTTGAAATATAATAAAATAAAATAAAATATTCATAATAAATTCGTATTATTCGTATTATAAATTAATAATGAAAAAAAAACAAATTTATTATGAATATTTTATTTTATTATATTAAATAACAACCAAAAAATGTCTGAAAGACAATTTCAGTAACATTTTCTGAACCTACAAGCGATTATGGTCCACAAATGGGGGTAGACTGGAGGCAACAGCGACTCCTGGCGGCACCAGGTGAAAAATAAAAAATAAATGGACAAGGCAGCACGACAGGCGTGCGCCGATCGTTTTTCGCGCGCCCGCGCTCGGCCCGTCCCCACAGAACGGTCAACACTGCGAAAATGGTGTCTAAAGGAATCAGACGTCGGGCTCACAAATGGACATGCAACAAAAATAATTTAATAAACAGCGTGGCGGACGAGATTGACGAAAATCCCCTCGCGTCTCCACTTGCCCGCCCTAACGCAATTTGGAATGATGTAAAAGTTTAAGACGAGATTTTTCTTGTTTATTTTCGGAGCGCAAAAAAGGCTTCGGGTTCGGGAAGATGGACGAGAAAAAAAGATATATATATATCGGGCCGTCGCGCGCGCAACCTCAATTGAAGTTGTGTTTCCGAGTTTTCGACTATATAATTCGGCAACCAATCTAAACTTTCGACGCCAACAAAGAGTATAACGTTTAAAAGAAATAAAGTACAGTCTCTCCCGACACACTTTTCAAGATAAAAATTACAACACAGTCGCGGAAATAGAATTAATTTAAAATTTAGACTGGGGTGAAGTTCACAGATAAGGGCTTTTCGTTCCCAATATGAAATTTTAAAAAATAAATATATTTTCAAGTTGTATTTCAGAACTATAATACCAAGTTCCAAATTTGAAAAAAATACCAGCACTTGAATATGAAGGGGTGAAAAGCAGGTTGATATAGGGTTGTTTTTCTTTAAGTGAAAGAAAATGTCACTTAAGCCAAAGCCATTGTATAGCGCCGACATAGGGCAGCATAAGTTGGATAGGCAAACGGAACCGTGTTAACTTCCAGTAAAACCACTTGTTTTCTCAAACAAAGAAAAGAAACGACTTTTTAAAAAAACTCTGGTTGTCACCCCTTTGTAAGTTGCATTGGCCCCGCAACCGTGGGGGTTGAGCCCCTTTGGCTGATTGCGGATTAATTGTAACTGTAATTGCAACCGCTTGTAATGCGCTGCCCCGTAACTAGGCAATTACTCTTTGCACGGTGCTATGAGGTGCAGCATGGTCGGGGTGTTTCAGCAGTCGGCGAAAAGTGAACACCTCGACCGTCGTCGCGTTACGAGAAATTGCGGACTTCTTTGAAAACTGTTGGCATAGGCGATTCAAGATTTTACTAAATTTTCTTTTAATCAATAAGCTTTCCCGCTCCACTAAAAAGTGATTTGTTTCTCAGCGACAACGACGAAATGGGTACCCGTTTAGAAATTCTAAACGGTGCGGCCCGGCAGCCATCCGATGCTGTACTGCCCTATCGCGGCACGAGCAATACACAAGCAGGCAATATTCGACGACGTCGGAAGACGTAAGAAAAAGAAGGAAAAAAAGCTCTCGTGAATGCATTTACTTCGGACATGCTGCGCGCATTCCACATCATGTATGTTAGACGCGCGCCTGCACGCGGGGATTACGTCACGCAAGAATGGTGGCAAGTGCGGGACTGCAGCCGGCCCGGCATTCGTGCCGGACCAGGGCACACACACTAGAAGGTAGAAACCCCCGAAAGAACTCCTCCCTCTATGTCCACACCAAAGCAATGCTGAAAGCCCAAGCGTCAGTCCCGTATGGGAAAAGAAAAAAATCGATAGGACTGGACAACCTTGATATTTTCTCGTGAAATGTTTAAAATTGTTTAACAGTGGTTCGCACCCCTGATATTTTTTAACGTATTTTTAATGTAATAAAAACCTACATTTTAAAATGACTTTGTTCCTTGTAATGTTTATATGTGCATATTTTTCTGTTGGTCAAAATCAAACAGTTAAAAACTGCGTTGTTAAAGATAAATATTGTAGTTACTCCTCCAATCAAAAGACTTCAAATTAGTTGAACATACTGACATGTTAAATGAATTGCTAGCGCATTTTAAGACACTAATACATTAAAGTGTCACAGCCGATACAATACATGTATAAATGAAGGATAATGCTTAGCCCACAATTTAAAAATAAATATGTAACTTCCAGTTTTTGATAGTTAATGTCTTATGTAAGATTCTTCGGTAGTACAATAGGAAACACGAACACACAAGAAACACAGTATCTTAAAATATGATCCAATCAACTGATAGTTAAGCGGAGTCGCGTATGTCAAGAGCACCTGTATACCTAAACTCTGCTCACCACGTACATGAGGATATCCATAGGATATCCATAAAGACCTATGTGTCCAGCATATATTTTTATGTACTCGTATATAGAAATGGACGAACCGCAATGAAGAGAGGGGGTGAGGGAACGGGATGGGGGGTAGCCATAAAAAGCACACAAAAAATGAAGCAATTATTCTTGGCGCGCGCGCGTATACGCGCGCAGACAAGCGGCACACTTTATGTCGGTCAGTGCTCGTGCAAATCCGCTCCGAAGAAATACCTAACAACGAAGTGCATGAAATAGAATTCGGAAGTCGTGCGACGACCGACGTGCGTGGCGTCAAATTTTTCCCAACAATATCAATGCGTAATAAATAGTAAAAGTAAGAGTGTATATGCCGATTCGAATCTAGTAAGTAGCAGGATATATAATATGCACATGTAGCGAAAAGCTGTATTACAGAAATTTAATTAAATATCCACGTTTGGGTCTATTCATTGATAATGAGCTTTATGCGACATGGAACATTAAAATCAAAACACGAAACATTATAAAATGAAATACAAGGTGTTAAGATTTCATGTCAATGACAACAGAATATTTGAAAGAATATTTGGCCAAAATGACCATCTGCTCTATACAAATGTCGGTTTTGTCAAGTTCTTATAGGTGGAGCTGCAAAATTCACCTAATTTCTGAGCAAACAGCGGCGCCAATCTAGAACGCCATATCAGTGAAACTTTCGATTTTGGTTGAAGGCGACCAACTGCAGCCTCTAAGCCTTTTATTTCTTTGAGCCGCCTAAAGCGAGGGCGTAGAGGGGGGGGGGTAAATGTTGAGGATCTACATTCGTATGTATAGGAGGTGGCCGGCAGCACTTTGGCCATCAGTCGGTATCTCGTATTATTCGTAGAAAACGGCAAACATTCCCCCAACCACTCATCGAATACATTCCCACCCACCCACCCAACCCCACCCAATATCACCAAAAGTAAAAGTACTTTATTCACGTTCACATCCAATATGTGTGTGGCGATCGAAACATGCACGCACACAGGCGAACTATTTCAACTAGAGAGCCCGGAGAGATAGTGGGGTTGGGTGGTGATTTCAGAAAGCTTCACTCACTTCCATAGACCCACCTCACCTCATAGAACCGCTATACAGCCACTGACCAGCGAACTAAAGATGGGCATGGCATCTATTCAACTTGCGCTCAATTGATCCATCCTCATATCTAATTTTATCCAATGATATTATTAGTTAGTTCATTCTGACTGTATCCACACCCAAAACTAATTCACGTAACACGAAGAAATAATTCATCTCTGTCGGTCATGCTTCGAAAACTTTATAATCGCGAGTGCGCGCCATGCTTCGACCAAAAGAGAGAAATGTCCCGTGAAGTGTTGTTCTTAGAGATCCCCGAATATCTCACTAATGAATGGCAAGACAAATATTTGGTCAGCCTCTATCACATTCAGAAAAATAGTCCAGAAAACAAAGAGGGACTGAGCCCACTTTGTCTCAAAAGATGAAATCTCAACAAGATTCTATTTTCCGCCTTGACTGTTCACCATCGAACTGACGGCTTGTGATCCGGCATTTATCCAACTGAGTCATTACAACTAAATTAGCTTATCCGAAGTTATAACAGGGAAATTTCAAAATTATTTAACTTCTAAGATGTACGTCTCATCGTATCGTAGTCGGTAAAGTATTAAGTGCGACGATCCCGGGTTCAGTTGACGGCGCGGGCTTTTGTTTTATTTTGTCAAAGAATACTAGGGAAATTGCAATCGAATTTTAAAACAAATATTCATAAATATGGCTGAATCAAAATTCAGGGGACACCAACCCAGTTTAATTATGCAATTGTTGCTGGTGAGAATTGACCAAATCTATGGAAATAGGAGGTGCAACTCTATTGACCACCACACGAGCAAGTGGCCAGTGAAATAAGATGGACATGGAATCTTATATACACATGTATATATATATATATAGAGAGAGAAAACTGCTGCCCGCCTACACATATACTGTATGTATAGCACATCGCATGAACGTCCACTCTAAACGAACTCGGCGTACATACATGTATGTACGCGGGCAGTGGACAGGGGTAGGGCCGCCGACCCGGAACCACCAAGACAATTCGATTGCACGTGACGACCGGTCATTGGAGTGGGTGTCTCGGACGTTGCCGCTGCGACGGACCACCCGCTCTTGAGAGATGCATCCCTGGGTCATAAAAGCTGCTGCTGGTTGGTTGGATTGGGGCTGGCTCCGCAATGCGTGCGACGGGATAGCCTTTGCATCGGTTGCCTGCCTGCATTGCATGCATGCGCGCGCACCGAAGCTAGTTGCATTCCCCCCGATCGATTATTGAGCTTCGGTTTGGAATATTTATTCTAACCGACTTTTCAATATAGATCTAGAGTTTGGATTACATCTTTGAAATTGAAATTTTAGTTCGGAAGATATGGATGTTCTTGGCGGAGCCAGGGGTTGGCCAGACGCGGCACCCGTCCTACGAATCCAAACGACCCGAGGTTATCAATGACCAGGACGAGCTTTGAGTCCGAGATGGAACTGGAAATACGATAGTCCCAAACACAAATTCATTTACAATTATTCGAAGAAACATAAGGTGTAATATTTAATCTATACATTTCATCCCACATTTTTCACGACTTGAAAAAATTAAATGATATTTGCGATTCAGAAATTTAATAATTTCTGAAATTTAATAGTGGAGTAAAAAAAATTATGGCAAAACATTGACACATTAAAAATGTATGCAACACTTATTAGTTTACTGAATTGATCGAACACTGTTTCAAAATTAGCATTGAGAACACTTGCAAAACTGAAATATTTAATGAATAAAGCAAGTCTTCACGGAATTAAGGTGAGCACGGGGCTAAAACGGATCGAATCGTAGGCCGCCTAGAACGTTCGAATGGTTTACTCTCGCTGACCGCTTCCGGTCAACCAGGCCCCGGGTAATAAAATATCTTTAATATGGCCCTCGGTCGCAAATATTTGGATGACCCCCTAGGATCCGATAGCCACGTTATAGTCAGCAAATGTATATACAGAATACAGACAGACGGACGAAAGCTTATTTTTCCTTTCCATCGTGTATCTAAATTTTACTGAGACCCGAGAGTTCACACCGAACAAATTTCGTGAATTCTTTTGGGGGGAAACTCACATAAAAACTTCCTTCTTCGTGTGACGCTCATTTGACCGTCAACGAATCATAATAAGATCCATTTCGCTTCCTCGCCTTTATTTTTTAAAGTTGTCCACCAGCGATGGTGTTTGCCCCTTAAAAAAAGAAGAAGAAAACAGGGGGGGAACCTTGTAATTTTACCAAACCTAAGCTGCCTAGGAAAGGAATCTTTAACATGTTTTGATATCGAACAGGCACTGGTCACGTTTTAACTCCGTTCCGATAGAAGACATGCGAAGGAATTTCTCTCGCCCGAAAAATTCCGAAGGTGTCGAACGGAATCGAAACCGCGATACGGCCATGGAAGGCAAGCATGCTAACCATTCTTGCCTTTAGTCAATGGTACATCATACACTCTCGCCGAAAAGGTGAAGCGCCCCCGAAACGTTAGGTGTCCTTAAATCAAGAATAAATTTTACGCGACAGCAACGCCAGCTGGCGGTTACATCTCCCCCGGTTGGAAAGATGCGACCTGATATATCTATCCACTCTGAGCGCGATTACAGGTTCTCCGGACGATATACGCAGTCGGTCCGCATATCCAGATGAGTATATTCAATATTATTTATATTGCCCAGCGTGCAATTCGTGGACGGACTGCAGCATATAGATAGAGGCGGGCGCTATTTGTCGATGCATTTTGTATATACACGAAACACGAGCATACTCCACTCGTATAGAGGCGAACTATGCGCAGTTGGTCGAACCAAATATATATATATATATATGGACACCGACAGAAATATTAAACAGGACTATGATGGGAGAAGGCCTAAAAGTTGGGCATCGTTTTTACCTAGGGTCACTGAAATCGAACGGAATGGTACAGAGCCGATATAAAAGTCTGGTTCGCAAAACAAAAATTGTGATAATCGACGCAATAATGATGACGATTTAAACGCAATAAAGGAAACAAAGAAAAGTGTGGACAATAATTGATCTCGTCCACTGCATTTATTTGGGCAACACAGTTGTGCCAATAACTTTATTGGAAATCTATGATTTTCTCATTCTAACGTTTAGAGTTTAGCGACAACAATTCTTTACTGGATTTCACACCGCATAACACGTTTCCTTTATAAACCAACATTCTCAAATAAAATGTTTGGTTAATTTCAAGATTAGTATAATATTTCTATTATTTCTATATAACTCAAAATGTTACAAGGGGACCAAACAAGGAAATCCTGCATTTTAAATGCCCATAGAATGTCAACGAAAATTTAAAGGTGTTGTTTGTATTCCATGAAATACAGGCATTGTGGAAGATTTTATGACAACTTACGATTATTTTTTATTACTGTTATTCAGTCTTTCAAGAATGTTACAAACGTGCACCATTGGGGTACGTCTCGATTTAAATGACCCAGTGAGAAAAAATTCTAAAGCGCATCTCCTTTCGGTATAAGCGTATTTTGGAGAGACCCAGGCGCACATATACACTAAATATGGATGGTGGATCCCTTCTAACATCGTTCTAGAAGATATCCTCTTGAGACCTTGACTTAAACAGACTTAAACAAGGTCACGTTTTCCCGAATTTTAAATAGAAATTTCATTTCAAGTCAAATAAAAGAGGAAATATCAAATTTTTCAGAGATATTTCTCACAAAGTGAACACAAAAATGAGCGAGAACACCCACTCGAACGAAAAACTAAATTGGCTTGCGCTAAGTCGACAATCGAAATTGGTAACTCCTGTCTTACGATATTTATTAAGGAAGTTCAACAAAGTGTCCGCCGTAATACCCACCACGGAATGACCCGTTAATTTTGTTTCACCTAAGCTTAATATAAGCTACCTAGATGTGGATCATTAAAGTGTTATTGATATCGTATAGACGTTTACGATCATTCCGAAGGAAGGCGAGTGCATGAATTTCTCTCGCCCAAAAAATTCCGGAGGCCTCGATCGGGAATCGAAACCAAGAACACGTGCACAGTAAGACGAGTAGTGGACGCGGGGATCTCAGGAGGACTGAGTGGTCAAAGCGGCGCTGCCGTTCAAACATAATGGTTTCTCGCAAAAACCGAGAGAGGCGAAACGAAATTCTTGATGCACGCATTCCGCCGTATGCGCAGCCGGAATAAAATTCTAAAAGCCCACACACAGCACTTACAGATTGGGTTGTTGATCAAAACTCTAGTCGAATTGTATTATCAATTGCCAATGGAACCGCGCAACTACGTGGATGCAGCCACGCCGAGTAGGACGCCCGCGTTGGCCAGCATACACACTTTTCCTATGATTCACCTGAGCCATGTTTACGAACATAGTGGTAAACAGATGTATCGAGCCGTCTTACACAGAACACACTATAAACGTATAGTCGCATTCTTTCTGTTAGGCTACTAAATTTATTTACACACATTACACATGCCTTTAAACTTTGGACAAACAATATTTGTATAGATAATTACAAACTTGAGAATACAAGGTTGTCGCTTTCATAGAGGAGGAACCCCATTTCGGTATTTAAATCATTTGTACTGTATATTATATTATTACCGTGAGTTCACGTTGCTCGTGGTGTTTCCCCCATTTCACTTTGTTTGTCTACGTCATTCTGTTTTTACGAGATCTGCTGGGATTCGCGTGTATTTATCGGCGAGCATCTCGTTGCCAAAAACGGTGAAGCTAAACTGAAAGAGTTTGCGAGAATACGAAGAGGAAGAAAAAAAACTGGGGGGCGATGTTTTTGGCCTCTCGCCGGCCAAGAAACCGTTCACCCCTTTTTCTCGCTCGCGCCATCTCTCCCACTGAAGTAGGAATCAAATTCAATTATCCATGTGTGTAAAGCGGAGTCCCCTCACAGGCTCCGAACGGGCTCCACTCCCACTACACGATTGCATATACAGGGTGCGTCGGGCCGCACGAAAAACACGTTCTGCATTGATTCTACAAACGCAACCGTTCTAAATCTAGATAACAGTAGCCGACATGACGCCATGCAATGACCAGATAGATTAGACCAGATAAGCAGACGATAAAATTTGAACAAAAACATTTTTAGCTTATGCAATTTTTTTCAAACTTAAAATCAAATCAAAAATTACTGTTTTTAATAAAGAAATTGGAATTTGAACAGCATGGCTTTTGATTGACGCATTTTGTTATCCATTTCTGTAGACAAGCTGCCAATAAAGTAAAACGCCAACGATACAAGAGTTCCACCTGTCCACCCAAAGAAATACAAAGGTAGACATGGAGGCACATGTCTACCTTTATATTTCTTTGGGTCAACGCGTGGACACTATGTTTTACGCTACTCCGCCGACACGGACGATCTGATCAGAGGCAAGAGGTCTCGAAAAACTTTTACATATAGAAACGTGTGGCCGCGGTCTTTCCGTCGGGAATTGCGACCAACTCCCCGACCCTCATCTCTCATTCGATCATAATATTGGTCCACCGGCCGCAACACGGAAGGGATGGATACGTGTGCGCTGTAAAAAGCAATTGCGATGCGTTTATTAAGATTACGCACACGACCACCCCAGAGGTTGTTTACGTCGCGCGGCAAGTCTCTAGCCGAGTTTCATTTTTTTTATATATTTTTTTTTTTTTTTTAGTTTCCATCAACTGTAGTCAACCGCACTACAGGCTTACGTCCCCCTCATGGTGC
>JAQGBY010002386.1:0-23374 GCA_034698785.1 Mycogona germanica
TTAACTCCTATTTCCCTAGAGTGTGTAGACAGTGGAATGGCCTGACAGATCCTCAAATCCAGAGCCTTTTAAAATAAATCCATTTCTGTCTCTAACTGATCTTTTGACCCCCGCTCTTGGGGGCTGCTTGCAGCTAAAATTTAAAATTGTAATTGTAAGGGAGGACAGCGCCCTACAAGGATAGCAATGGCCTTCAATGGAGCGAGAGCATGCAGCGTGAACATGGAATAAAAGTTCGATTCAACTATGGCGAAATGATTGAAATTGTGAATGGGCCGAGTGAGTCTGCACAAATTGCCTTCCGCGAATAGCCAACAAAAAAAAAACACCCAGCAAACAATTTCTATATCGAAATCATGCGTTTTTTTCCGGATTCGCCAACTTCTTTCGCCCCTTGACAAGATCTTCCCCTCCCCCCCTCCCCCCAGTCAACAACAATAGCGGCGGATGGCAGCATTCTTGACACCCCCCACCCCAGCACGCGCCTGTTGAACTCACGGATCGTGGATGGTCAACCCCTTGGCCCCACGTACATTTCCTGTTTGGAATTAGTTGATTATTGATGATACAATGAGCAATTAAAATATTGAAATTCGGTTATTAATTTCAGGGTCAACATGCAGATTGCGTGGCGATGAAGCTAAAGTGTCGAACTATCACTAGTTGGTGGTCACATTGTCCTTTTTGACCAATCTTTGGTTTTCGCCAACACTTATCACCACCAACGGTGGCTTTTCACCAGATTCGAACCCACAATGGCGAGTGACCGAACGCCGTTTTTGCGACATCTTAACCGTGAAGCAGCATTTGAGGCGCTGACGTCACTTCGGTGTATAGGGTGCGTAGCGGTGAAGACGATTAACTGATTTCGGACGTCCCTTCGATTTAACTGTAGGCTAGGAGGAAAGGGGGGTGGAGATGTGAGGTTGAGGAAGAACGATGGACCCCCCCCATCCCCATTCCCTCATCCCCATCCACCAATCCGGAACCGAGTTGGCCGCCAGGCATGTCCGCGAGACGCGAACGATAATTAAACTTTGAGTTCTAACTGGCTAAAATCCACATGTAAGCTTGTTGTTTTACACCCGAAAATGACTTGTCATCCGCACATGTCAGACGAAAAGATCGAGCCATTCTCCCTTTCGCGCTCCCTGGTCACTGGCCACCGCCTCTGCTTTTCAATTCATCTCCTGTTCACCCCCCAGGGCTATCTCTCTCCACTTCAAACCCTCGACCCACCATTCGTCCGTCGACAGTCAACTAACCGTTAGGGCTAACTGAATGAAGCGTGACGCTCTCTCGGAGGTGGGAGAGGCCATCTTGGAATTTCCGGTGCACTCTGCATCATCAAAAGAGACGAAAAGGTTTCCTGGACAGGAGTCCTGGAGGACTTTTGTAATACAAAATATCCCAAAAACCTTTCGTCCATTGCTCAACTGTGACGTCATCGGTCGTTGGCTGCGTAGGTCATTCATTCCCGTAACTTATTTTAACGCCATCTCTACAGGAATCATGTTTGTAGCTCAAGTTGTCGATGGAGTGTCGACCACTCATGGTGATGGTCGCTCGATGACGACATAACTCCATATTTTTTTCTCCAGAAAATTTTAGGGTTCGTACGAACCAGAGAGAGAGAGACGTTGCTGTCTGGACGTTAGACTGTTTTCATTCGCAAACTCTCGCTGGAATGGGAGACGCGGAAGACCTTCGACTCGCTCGAAATTCGTCACCCGGGGTTACGTGACCCGAGGCGGCCACGAGAGTCGAGCGGGGCCAGTGTCACGACGACCTAATTGTTGACGATCTCAATTATTATATTCTAATATGACAGGGCTCGGACGATGACGTTTGAGGCGGAGCGAGTTCCCGAATATGTAAAATCTCCCTCCGGACACAGAAATCAATCGATCCAATATTCCAATCGATATCCATGTTCTCGAAACCGGCATTTGAAAATTAAAAAGATTCGCGAATTGATTTCCAATTTAGATATATAAGTTCGGTGATTTTGTTTTAGGAATTCTCTAAAGAGATTAGCTTTTCAGTTCGCTCTTTGCCAGACATTTTTGGAGTCATTGGCATAAATGATGTAATTAATTAAGGGCTGGCATTTTCGGCTAAATTCCATGCTCAATGGTCTGCCATAATCAGACGAATCACGGGCTTCGAAAAAGACGGGTTCTTGCGCGCCTGTCTCAACATAAAATATGGGAGCGGCCAATATATGCGCGATTAATTATAATGGAATGTTTTTTCTTCTTTTTTCCCCCCCCCCAGTCCTCCGACCCACCTCCACTCGACGGTTAAACCCGAAAAAAAAAGATCTCGCCCAAACTCGTAAGGCGCGCGGGGCTCGAATCCACTCGAACCCTTCAAAAATGCCCCCCAACCCCCTCGACTACAGAGTTCCTAAACCGCGAGAGTTAAGACAAGCCACTTCACGGGATCGAACACTGGTCCAGCAGCACCCTGGAAGAACGCAGAAAAGTCACTCAGAAAAAAATGACCTGCGAATAAAAATTCACAGTATTTTGAAGTTTCAGAAATGTTCCACTGTTTACAAAACGTCTTATTCGTTAAGACGATAAATGAAAATGTAGTTTAAGTTTCATGAAACAATTTTTCACAAAACATTTTTTAATGAAAGAATTTTTTTCATGAAACAATTTTTTTATGGAACAATTCAATCAACAGCTTCTTTAAAAAAAATTAAAAATTGAATAATCAATCGATTTCACATTTTAAAGCCTTTTTGCCATGTTACGCGAATAGGAATGTGGGAAATATAACTAGCTGCAAGATCCTCTTCCGAAACAGAGTCTGACCGGCGCTTCACGTGATTGCCGCGCAACAAGGGGCAGCAACATCCTCTCCCATCACCATGGAGCAACACCTGCCGCAATCCGATCCCTTCACTCCGCCACATCGGTTCGAGTCCTCCTTTCACTCGCCACATGTATGACGTAAGTGACTTTCGTCAGCACCAGTGACGTCAGAAACTGCATTCATGAGGAAGACGCGTGAAAGAGTATCTCCCGCCCGGAAACTCGAACCCGTAATCACGGGACCTCTGAAATGGTTGCCGAGTTAAAGACCTAAATTTTTCAAAAATACTTTTTTGAAAACTAGTGTGGATGCAACAACCAACAGTGCTGTCAATTTGCTCAGTACGTTAGCGCAGTTGTCTTAACTCTTTTAGACGGCATTCAGGAACTCTGAACTCCGGCAATAATTAAGGCAAAAAAAAAAAAAAATGCAACGCCGTCACTGACGATAAAATGTGGTCATATAGAGGGCGCTTCGACTGTTTTTGGCGAGCACCCCAACATCATCAGCACGAAAACCATAACTCAAAGAGTGTGTGAGAGAGAGAGCGGCTAATCTGTGCCCGCTGACCGTGGGAACTAGTTAAGCAACGCCGATAATTCATGACAGGATGCCGAAGCTGGCCAGCAAAATTCAAACACAATTTTCTTTTTTCGGACACCCGATTTGCATTCGTCGCTTATCGGACACGTTCCATCGCCAAAACGAACTTCTTCATCTTACGAATGCAAAAATGCAAAAATGCAAAAAAATCCACTGCTTCCAAGTGGAAGAAATACCACGTGGAATAGTTGTATTGTGTTGGACCCCAATCATTTATTTTTTTTAGCCCATGCGCCCGGGACAATCATGTTTGCCGGAATGGATTGTGGAAATACGAACAGGCAATGAATTAGTTGGTGCGGAATTGTTACGATGACTCTGCAGACAGCTCTCCGCAAAATGGCGTCCAGAAGTAATTCAAGATGACTTCCTTTAATTGTTACTGAAGAATGCCAATCAATCTGTCGTTATCCCCTGATCTTTTCATTCTTTATCAACTGCTAGCTCTTGTCAGAGAAGCGTGAGGGGCGGACTGTCTCTAGGAGATGATAGACATGTAAGAATTTAGGGATTTCGTCTATTTTTTTCTGCATGGCATAGGTGACATATTTCTACGCTTTCGAATGCCTTCGAAATGTTCGTCTGACACTTTTTCGTGGGACGCGTCAACTCTCTTATTGTTTTGGCGAATTATTCTGTAGGACGAATTGTTTCTGTAGTTTGCCCGCCCCTTCACCAACAACAGGATCTGTCGGCCTCCTATGGTGCCCTACAAACAAACAAATATCCCCGGTCAGCGATTAAAATCCACTCTTCAAGCTGCGGCCCCCAGAGTTCAACGCTTGCGTAGGACGACGTGTGGTTGGGGTCCATATTGGAAATCCAATGACGACGCTCCAATGTTGAATAACAAATGAGAAATTCATCGCTCACGGAGTCATGGGTTCACGCCATTATTTTATTTCCGACGATGGATTGTTTATTGAAAAAGATGACTCGGCCCAACAAAATGAAGACATCCAGCCGACTTTGCCAACTCCAGGTGCACTCAGAACCTGAACAGTCCTAACGCCACCTAGTGCGTCTTAGAGGAAGCCTAGGTTTAGGAGGATTCGTAATTTGGACGACCGTGAAGATAGGACGCCCCCTTCGGCATTTCACCCCCCCCCCTCCACTGCATGACAAGCACTTCCACATTAATTGAATGGCCCGGACCGGATCGGAGCATCGAAAGAAGAGTGCGGGGCGCTTCAGGAACTCCATCGCCTCCTCCCGGCCTCGAAAAACAATAGGACAAATCAGCAGCCGCTCCGACATCAACGAGGTGTCAAATGAAAAAAGATGAATTAAAAATACGAAGACGTGGACGTGACTTTGACGCCAATACTGCAAAAACCTTAATCTTATAATTAATTCTCTATTTCAGTCTACTGATGGAATTACAATTATTTGTCATTTACGACCAACAACCAGTTGGACGTTTTGGGGACTTCTGGAAAAGATTCGCTCCTAAGAAGCCATTTTTCTCCGGTCTCGGGAGACTCCATGGAGCGTGCTCCGTTACCATGCGACCACACTCCTACGATCTTTTTTGCCTTTTCACCAAAATGGAGTGATGCAGTGATCCATCCACACATCGTTGAAATATTGTCTCAATAGATGGCGCGGCAGCACGTCAATTGAATGTAGCGGCGCTGAAGCGTGAAATCTGAGCGCTCTTGTTGTGGCATTACCGCTCAATGGAGAGCGGAGCGGAGCCATGAGTGAGCGCACAGAAGGCGCTCAGTCAATGGATCCCATGCGAGGCTCCCTTCACAATATGAACATTTCTATTCGTGATGGGAGCGAAAAACGCTCCGTGGAGCCGCTTCTCGAAGCTTCCATTTTTCGCTTTACACCTAAAAACAACACGAAGATGCGAATATTTCGCTCCTATGCGTGATCCGCTCCTTAGGAGCCAATCTTCTCCAGTGTAAGCGCAGCTTTAAAGATCATCAACGGAGTGATGTTTCGACTAAATATTTCGATTCATGGAATGAGCTAAAGAGGCCCACAAAAGGTTAAAATCTATTTCCCATCCATGTATATAGGAAAAGGCATAAACACTTATTCTAATCTCCGTTATCGCAAAAGCCACAGCCGACCAAGTCCATTTTTGAATAAACGATCCGCGGCCAGCATTTTAATATGCAATATTGAAAGGACGATCTTTACGAGCCTCGCCTTCCGTCACGTGACCTCCGCGTCGAAGAGGTCATTCCCTAAACAAATATCATTTTCTAAAGACTACCGACCTATAATAGCTGACCTCTCAACGTCTTACACGTTCAACCCAGGACCTCCAACTATCTTTTCTGCTATTGTCCACGTGACCTTTAGCACTTCCTGCGCACTACAAATGTGGGCGACCTCAGCGATTGTTCACATTTTGAACCATTTTAGGTGTCCCGGATACAATTTACCTGTCGTTGTTTCGAAATGAATTACGATTAAAATTGGAAAACGTTCATCGAATCGAATGAAATGTTGCACTCTTATTGACAATACATTCCTTATTGAACTGACATTGTTCACTTTCGTGTATGTGACGTCTTCGTTTTTTTGCTTAGCGATTCTAAAAATGGCGTTCAGTGACGTTTTGTTAAATTATTATTTTTAATAAGTCGACCAAAAATAGTCCGATTATTATGAAACTTGAGCATAACTAAGGCAACTGTATCCCCTTTCGAATTCTGAGACCCAAATTTCAATTTTCCTATTTCTCATTTAGTATTCTCACTACTACTGTTCGCACGCAGTTCAGACTTCCCCCAAACGATGAGTGCGTTCCGCGTCCGCCCGATGGCGCCCGTGTCGACCACAACTAAATCATAACCCCCGAACCGCTAATACCAACAACCAACGACCAAGTGAAGGCATAGAGAGCATTTGATGCCCGGTTTGGATTCGCCAACGCGCCAAAAAGGAAATGAGACCGCCCCTCCCACGTATTGCGCAGCAGCAGCAGCAGCTCCTTCCGAAAATATATAAAAGTGTGAAAAGCCAGCGAGTCTTTATCAGTACTTGGCCCTATCTTTTAATAAATAATTCAAGGGGGTTATTCGCGAGTGGCGTCGGGGTCACGACCAGCTTCTCTCTCTGTGCCGAAGCCGAACATTCCCAGGGAATGCCCGGGAGGCCTCTCAAAAGTCTCCCGGTCTATATGGGAACGCTTTCACCCAATTGGGGGGGTTGTCCTCCCTCCCCCTTGCCACAAATGATGCGGCGATGAATAAAAAGACAAAAAAATTGATTAAAATTCGCTCTTGTTGTTATTATAGATTAGGCAGACGCGCTCGCTATGCAAAGGTCCGCAATATCTTGGTGACGCAGACCGACATCACAGCTCCGGGCGATTCCGGACAATGAGCGCCGACGCGAGCTGCAACCACCGCCTCTGTCGGCGACCAAGAAACCGCAGCGACGCCTGAGACACCTGCTGGCATCTCAGACAACTGCATGCCTGCCTTCACACTTCACATTTTATTTCAATTGCTGTTTTCGGAAATGAGCACGCGCTTTTGAATTCTACTTAATTGTGTCCTGGACAGTTGACAGTGGCCCCGGGCACAACTTGCACAATATTAGCTATATTCAAGACTTCCTATTCTCATTATTTTTCATTTTCATAATGTGCTTTCAAATTTGATGTCAAAAATTCACTTTGAAAACTCATTTTCATATTTGTTTTAGAAATTCAGTACTGAAATTCACTATAAACAATTCACGCTGAGTTGTAATCCACTTCAAATTCAATTGTTTGAAATCAAACTCAACTTTAAACTCAACTTTGAACTCGAAAATCTATCAGGCAACGCCTTAAAATCTAACTATGTACCGCAGAAAACAAATATATACGATGATAATTGTAGTCATATAGGAGAACTATGTCGTTTCGTGCATTTCCGAATTTTGCCTTCGTTTAATTCCAAAATGTCCTGGGCTTGTTCCTATGTTTTTTTCGGAAAGAAATATTTGCTTGAACTCATGATGATTCCTATATCATATTAACTCTGAAATTCTATCAATTACTGTAACTACATTCATTGAACATCACAATTCCATCACAATTTATTTTACACATCCAAAGGGCATTTGCATCGAAAGATGTACAACATCGGCGAAACCCCTCGAAAGAGAGAGACTCCAAATCCATCGTCAAGAGTCAAGACGGTCTCCTTCAGTTCTTCCTTTCTCAGACCCAAACAAGATCTCGTAGCCGGCAAGCGCAGAACGCAAGATGCCGGGATTGGAAGTTGACGAAACCCCCGACAGATCCACCGCACCGCGGCTATTGTCCTCCCGTCAAGAGAAGCGCGAAGAGCGCGGCCTAACAATTTCTCCAGGAGGAGGAGGAGGACCGGTCCACCGCCAAGCGCCCGGCCGACAGAGGCGGATCGTAGGCTGGAGGTGGGCTGGAGGTGGGCGGGGAAACACACGCGCTTCTCCTCCTCTTCATCATCATCATCATCCCCCCCCCCCACTTTGTGGCTATTGTTGTCGTTGATGTCGTGGCTCCAAGTGCAGCGAAAGACGCTGACAAAGGGAAGATGGCGGAGAACCGAGAGGTGGCATTGTCACCAAAGGGAGGTTGGTGGAACTCCTAACTCCTGATCTTAAAAATGCGGATCTTTGGTCCTAAAAATAACAAATCATGTCATGATTAGACCTCGCTGCTCCAATACTTCGTTTCCTAGATGGTTAGCGAAGAAATTGATGGAATTACGATTAATCTGGCTTCAAACTATTTAATTATTCAAAATTTCAATTATTCAATTATAATCAAAATTTCAATTATACAAGTCATTGGAACAATCTCATATGGTTCGAAAACTCGTCAACAGCGTAACGCAGATCCAAGATTTTTGAACTGAATGCAGTAAAACAAATTCTACGATGGACGCAACAACTTATTTCCGGTTTCTGTGTTGCGTTAATGAGATATGAATTAATTCACTAAAATATCACAACAGACGCAGACGATGTGGACGCCCGGAAGAGTGGGAGGAAATGAAAAAGTGCGGGCTTGTGTCGCCATCTACCGGCAGTTAGGAGGAACTGAAAGGTGGGAGGTTTGAATGAGGTTGTAGTCAAGAACTCAAGAATGACAAATATGGCGATCTCCTTTTCGACCCAGCAACTATTTCAAAAACTCAGTTATTATTTAAAGAGACTGTGTCTAACGACGGTTCATATATTATGTGTGGTGGTCGGGTCCTCACTAATCGTGCGGACCAAGAGGTCATATGTTTTGGTCACGAAAAGAAAAAGAAGAAAAGGAAAATGAAAAAGAGTCTGCAAAAGCCATGCTCGGCCACCCCCAACCCTACCCCCTTCCATGGGAAAATATGCATAAGGCAGGAGACGTAGTCGTCATTAGTCGGCAAGAAAACCCGCTTCGGTAGAAAAGAAGAAAAAACTGTCAGAAAAAGCGCAATATTGCGCCAAGTTTATTATGGTCGAGTGAATTTTTTCTCGGAGAGCCATCTGGAGTGGAGACCCGGACTAGACAATTTCACTGGACTGGGGTGAGGGTGGAGGAGGAAGAGGAGGAGGAAGGAGTCTCCAACAGTGCACCCACCCCCAACCCCATAATCCGTTCTCTAGCGCCATCGATATTTTCCTTCCTTCACATGCCTATGTCCGTTGTCGTGTCCTCGGTGTCCTCTGGTGGCGTTCCAGACAAACAGATGTTCCGTCGCAGTTGTGCAGTATCCCGATAGATCGATGATAGTTGAGTAATAGTTGAGTTACTGACATGGTTGGTTTCGGGGAACTGCAATCCTAACGTCAACAAATCAACATTAGATGAGCTCTCAGTTTCCTGCAGGTGGCGCTGATGTCACTCGATCGTGGATCGGGAATTCGCGTAAAAAAAGTGATCGCGAATTCTACTTTATGGCTTTCAGTGAGAGCGATTCAGAGCGTAAACAATAAAACCAGACTCAATAAACATCCAGTGGTAACCATAACATGTCGTCATAAATCAATCGTTAAGGCCTCGGATGCAACATAGTTCGCTCCAATTTCTCGCCAGTGGCGCTGAATGCAAAATATACAATTATCACCTCCCCCTTAGTCTCCTTAGAAAGAAAGACAAACAAAATGTCTAGTTCTAGAAGATCATCCCCCTTTGGTTGCCAAAACAACCATTAACTGCTAAAAATAAAAGATCAGAACCGACTATTTGATTCGCCTTCAAAGAAATGTGCGACGCGCTTGATCACGAGATGGCGTTTGAGCTCTGGTGAAAATCCTCCCAAAATCGAGTGAAACAATCGATAGTGATGGGTGAGTATGGAGTAGGCACGAATGCTATTTTAAGAAAAACACCTGATAGTCGATCCCACGGCAGGGAAGCTGGAGGAAGTCCTCGGAAGCCTCTGTCCACGGAAACGGCGGGCAAAGTGTTTTTGGACGAGCGGCATCGGATCATTTAGCTTTTGGCAATAATCCGTAACATATGCGTTCGCACGTTATCATTACCGAGATTGGCTCTCCTCCCCCTTCCCCCAATCCCCCTTGCCCCAATCCCCCTAAGCAGCTGCCACATCGACTCAAAAGTGGCTTCGCACCAGACCGACTGTAGCCGTGGCGCCATCTCGTGGGGGAAATAATCGTCTTTGTGGAAGCTGGGTTGTTGTTCAACGAAAAATAATAAAATGGTGCCGAAAAATAATAATTCAACTTGTCCATTTATTTGTCTGTTTGTCAGGAATTGAGTTTAGTTTCTGCTGTTTTAAAGAAATTTTCTATTTTACTAAAATCTATATTTCGAGAAATTTTATTAAGCAAATTTTGTTGCGTTCATGGAACTTGTTGCTTTCAAAGCAAAATCCCCCACTGCACGATTGCAGTTCTTGTTGCTTTTATGCTTTTTGTTGAAGATTTCCCAAAAATTATTTACAGGCAAACTTTAATTAAAATTAATTAAATTTTTCAAAAAAGAACAATTAAAACGACGTTTTTACTCTTTCACTTCTGCTTAAAATGTCATCGTGTACTTTTTCATATATTTCGTGTGTGGTTATTTTTAGGTGCTGTGTGTTTGTCTGTAACCATCACTCCATTCATAAGCCTTATTGTTAAAAGTAAAGAATCTACCTTTCGCTAATTAAAATTGTCGATTAGTGACGTCAGAGTGTGAGAAACTTAACATAAAGTCAATAATCTCTTTTGACGTATTTGAGCCACCACGTTTTTGAGTAAACAATCCAGATTGCACAATTTTGGACGTGTCAAATTTACTCGAGAAAACATTTTTGAAAATCTGAATATTTCAAGTTTTTCTTACAATCTGATTGGGCAGCATGTATGACGTCATTCGTAAAGAATCAATACTGCCAGGATCTACCAATTATGTAATACCGCATTCTTAAATTAATTTTAAGCCAAAAGTCTGACAATTGTAAGAGCGAGTGTCAGCGCCCCCAGCGGTTGCTCGCCGAAACCACATCCAGCTCATCCACCATGGAAAACAACATGGAAGTAGGGTTGCGAGTGGATCAGAGGGCGAGTAAGGTCGTCAAAGCGCAGCCCTGTCCAGTATTGATCGGTGGAGCGGTGGCCAACCCCTGGACACTCAGCTGGACTGTCCACGCTCAGCGCAGCAACCAAAGCAGCAACCAGAGCCTGGGAACTGGAGGCGCTGAGGAATGCGCGGCATGTCCGTGTCTACAATTACCGTTATGGGAAAATGGGAAAGTCAGGGGTGCGACTGCCAAGTGGGGAAGGGGGTGGGGTGGCCGTGGAAGGGGCGCGTCTGTCCACTGGCTACAGGGAGCGTGGCTGGGAAGTTAAAAAAATGAAAAGTGGAGTGGGGAGGGAGACCGGAGACGTTATAAATGGCCGGGGTTCGATCTAGGGTGATAGAGGTTTGGTGGGGGTTAGTAGGGGTTTATGCACACGCGTTTCGACTGTTCCAAATGCTCCTAGGACCAGTGGGACCGGAACTTCTATTTGAGCACCTTTTGAAAACGCTAACGGGAACGAGATAGAGGTGGAATGTGGATTGAGACACTGAAGTGGATGATGAGCAGCGACCACGGCGGGTTAATTCGAGATCAGCGGGTGATGACCTTTCCGCGCAACCTTTTGACAAAAATGGACGTTGGGTTGGGGGAAAAAGGGCAACGTCGTGTTTTCTCACACTATTTAAATTGGGCAGTTAGGAAGAACTCCTGTTCCATGCACATCTTACGAATGTAATTTGCATGAAATGAAACCTTTTGAGAGCGGACAAGATCCACGATAAATTTGATTCCTCAACTTGATATTTCAGTCAAATTTATGACGAAAATGCACTTTTCCCTCAAAAGCATCGATTGAGTGGAATTGTGGATTGTGCGCATGCGCAGTGACGTCACAAGATGTTGAGAATCAAATTTGAAAGACCAAAATGTGGCCCTTATATCTTTTCTCGCATTAAGACACTTGCGCTTTGCACCTTCAATTTCTCAGAACAAACGTAAAGATGAACACATTGCGAATACCTTAGTTCGCAGTGCTGCGAGGAATGCTTAACCATGAGACTGGCAGCGCCACTCACGGCCACATATCAGTTCAGCGAAGAAACAGCAAAAGTGAATGTCTTAAAACAAAATCGCCCTCTCTTTCTTCTGACTTTTTCGTTTTTATTTTGAAATCGAGCAGATTACGCCACAACATGTGACTTCACTGTCAGTTAAGACGTTATCTGTAACTGTAACGAAACAGTTGCTCATGAAAAATAACGAATGCTCCCCCCGTCAACTTAAGATGACATATATATATTACAATGTCTGAAACAGCTGGTCACCACTTATTCGATTTTTTGATAGATTGACTGAACTTTCAATTCTGGATCTAAAATGATTTATTTAATTTTAGTTTTGCATCTGTGCTGCGTCACACGCGGAAGTAGCCATGACGTTTCCCTGCCGCCAATGACAGGAGCCAATCAGCGTCGGCGCCACCGGCGTGAAATGGCCGCCGATGAACGAGCAAATCTGGCAACCCTGCCACTTCCATTCATTAAGCACGGCGGCGGGCGCATCATTAACCGCGGCGTATGTAGGGGGCGCCTCTTTTTCCGGGGGAAAAAAAGCGCTTCCGCCAATGGCTGGAGGGGACAACGACAAGATGGCATCCGACAAAGAACGTCAGCGTGGCGCACAATACACGCCATTAATAAATAGCAAATAAATAGGTGTATAGAGACGAAGGGTATTCAGCCTAAAATCCCGGCAGGCATTTCAACTCGGCCTACCCTAGTACCGAAAGATGGGAAAGAGCGGCTGCCAGTTGTTAAGCGACCAAAGTGAAGCAACAAATCGCTGGTCATTCACCGTCATGGCGCGCTGCTTTTATCCGCTAAAGGTACTAAAGGTAGGTGTACATGACCCTTTCTGGATAATCGAGTCGACGGTATGGTTTTCAATCAGCAGTTTTGTTTGAACTGCTGCTACAAAGGTGCGCTGATGCCCGAGGAAGGCCGTTCGGCTTCATCACCAGGTGGCGCGGCGAGCAATCGTCTTTAGACAACTGACTCTCTGCAAGTGGAACGCCATCAAGAACTGTCAGCCCGAAAACAGGAACTAGCATGGCAGTACATTTGAAGGATTATTTACACCGTTAAAACTGCCATCTCAAAAAGATGTTTTTACGTTTCAGTTACCCCCAAAACGAGACATTTGGGGGTCTCACATATTGGTGCGACTCGGTTCGATTCCCGGCGCGGGCTCTCGATTATTCTATCCCGGGGTACTGGCCCCCTCACATAGTGCCTAAGCACCGAAAGGGGTACTGAAACTCCTGTTGTGATGTACATACACAACAGCGAATTAAAAAAATTAAAAAATCTTAAAATATCTTGTCACAACTTTGGAAACGAGGAAACGTCTCATCTGAAAAAAGGAGACGAAGAATCTCGTTTTTGGAAAAACGTTTGACCCGAGGTTTGATCGACTACAAATTGGCGGAACTACTATCTACAGCTCAAATTTTATTTCATTTCGTTAAACAGCGACTGACTGTGGTTCGGCGGTCCCGGGTTCGATTCCCGGCGCGGGCTCTCGAAAAAATTTCGATCCCGGGGTTACTGGTTCGTCCCCTCGCACAGTGTCTAAGCACCATAAGTGGGACGTAACGCCTGTAGTGCGGTTCACTACAGTTGATTGGGTAAAAAAAATTAAAAAAAAAAACTGTTCGAAAGCAAAAGCTCGGACAGTTACATTTTCTAAAAATAAATGATAAACTTTCAGGATTATAATATAGATGGTCCACAGGAAAGGAAGATTGATCGATCGGACGTCTCATTTGTAAACAGAAAAAAGAGCTCCGGTCCAAAATTTAAATTAACTTTGATAAAGTGGGTAAAATGGCAATAACAGCACCATGTAATGAAAAAATCCGAGCATGAATCGCTGCACTCTCACCCCACAATGACAACAACCGGAGTGTGGTCATTTAACGGTGACCAGTGGCCGCCAGCAAGAAATCCCAGTTTAGCACTGACCCCTCCACAAAAACTCAATTAAGAATGAAGTTAAGAAGGTCCCGAAGCACCGTGAGGAGCATGGAAGAGCCGGTGGTGGTTGGGGGAGGAGCGGATATTGTTGAGAGATAATGAATCGCATTAATGCTCCCCCACTCACCACCCCTCACCACCCCTCAGGAGCCCTCACCAACAACGCCTCCGTCTCCAAAACCTCTCGCGGTTGGAGTGGGCTCAGTGGGGTCAGCCTCGCTTGTCCGAACTAATCACCTCACTGACCACCCGCTAATCGCCCGATAGCTCTAGTAGCTACAAGCCCCCGCCAACCAATTGCTCCGGTCAGTCGCGGCGACCCATTCGTCCAATTACACCCGGCCTATTATAATTGACTGGATCGCGGTAGCGTCTAACATTCCATTACGGCTGATTCCACTAACGACTACACCATTTACTCTATACTCATACTCTATCTCCTTTGTACTAAGTGTCCTTTGTAAATGTACCTGTCGTACACGGTGGATTAGTGTTAGTGCGATCTCGCAACCAGGAGAAATCGTGACGCCTCAAGTGACCAGCTCATGGCGACCTCTTGGCGACCTCATGACACCACGAGATGCCCTTGTTACTTAGAAACATCTTGGGAAGAAACCAAGATGATGAAACCCTGAGACTGTCGGGGACACCGTCTGCCGACTGAGATTGGAACTAGCGAGAGATAGAGAGCAGGTAGATTTGGTGATGAGGATCGAAGAAAGTCAAGAAAAGGAGGAGACGCTCGAAACTCCCCAAACTGGGCCTACGAGAAGGCAAATAACAGTAATTGGAGTTGGCGGTCAGGAGGATAATTGGAAGGGGTCAGCCAATGATGGTTCTGCGGGTTCCTACATCCCCCCCCCCATCCCTCCCCTCCTCCACTCACCTAATGTGAAAGTTTCCTATTCGTTTCGCCGTTCGACGAGTCATTTTATTGTTTGGCTCCGGTGCGTTTTCCGCCGATGATCGATTGAGTGCCGCCTTCAAAACTCTAATTAGCTTTCTCAATTATAATATTGGGAATGATATTTGTATAGGACGACATGGATTATTCGCGAAAACCAGCGACCCCTAGTGGTCAATTTATTTTTAAAGATAATATCTTTTGGATGTTTTTTGTCGACATTGTTGTTATAAAGAGATCTCCAATTACCATGAAACTTAAAATCCAACATTTCAGTAAAACTTATTTGAAAACCGTTTTTCTTTCAAATTTGTGATTTTGATTTTAAAAATTCAGCAAAATATCCTGTTGTGCCAGAGTACGAAAATATTTTCTTAATCTTCAAGAATTAAATGATAACTCAACAGTCCTTTTTAAAAGTCGATGAAAAAATCTTTAATCCAGAATCTGGAATCTTGCTTTCATAATTTCGGATCCAGAATCTTGAATCAAGAATCTTAAATCATGATTCTTGAAATGCGTTGTCCTCTTAAATTGTAAAAAGCATATTTTGTTTGAAAGTCGAACCTGAAAGAGATAAAGAAAACACACGAAAACACATGCAATGTAAAGGGAAAAAGGCTGACGGCGTGATGTCAGAGATTTGCCTCAAGAAAGTGCAGATGCCGAATTCGTCCAGAATCTACCCTGATGAGCCCAACCCTCAGAGGGTCTGTACCCCTACCCCATCTCCACCCTCAGAGCAGCACCCTAGGGAGAAAAGGGAACCCGCGAAAAGAGTGGGTGGGTGAGTAGGGGTCACGTGAGGGCATGGACGAAATCTGAGGTTGGCCATTTGCGATCACGTGGTGTTATCTGAATCCGAATTTCAGATAACACCAATTTCGTTTTATCTGCAAACCACAATCATCAGGTTGCTCGAACTATGTGACACATTGTAGGAAAATAATGAAATGAAAATCTTCAATCTGCATCATCAAAACGAATCACAGCTTTTTTTAGTGCTAAAGCTTTTACTAGCTTTTGAGTTTAAATGCTAATCACAAAATTGACAACATTTCAGTGACGACGGTAACTTCTTGGGGAAGTCACGCAGAAAGAAATCCTCCTTATAATCCGTGCTTAACGACATTTCCAAATGTCACAAGGGGTCTTGAAAGGAGGAGTTGATGTTTTTCTGGAAGGCTCCCAACAAGTGGCAAATGGCTCGGAGGTTGGAAAAATGTGGTAGGCCGAGAGAGCGGGAGGAGGAGGAATTACAAGAGTCTAGGGTGCGAAAACTAAAATACCATTTGGAGTAATGACTTGTTTTGACCACCGCAACCAGACACCCTTATTACTTTTCCTCGCAGGGGGCCACGCTCAGTTTGGGGGAAAGAGAGGCACGGACACATTTCTGTGCTGGGACCAGTGATTGACCACATGTGGACGAGGACTAGCCAAAACCGCAGACTGACCACAGGCGGCGAGCAAACAAGCAAACCACAAATGGCCATCTGAATTTTCTTCATCGTAAAGGAGCGTTTGGATTTAGCTCTCAATTCTTCAACTTTATAACAAGATATTTAAGATTATCTCGCGTAATAGTCAGTTATTTTTGTCTTCCTTCGTCGACCGATAAATGACGTGAGGGGTTCATCTGAACCGGGGTACTTATAAAATCGAGGAAGCACTCGGTCGAACGCTCTCTTCAAATCACATCAGACACTCGCCGCTCTTGTCGCGTCACTTTGACTTCAGCAACGTCACTCGTCACACGAGACACACAATAGAAAATGACGTCAAATCAGTGCTGTCAGATGTTGATGAGCGAACACTCCCTAGCCTGAGTAGCCTCGCTCTTTCAGGTTGGAAGTTGGGCGTTTTCTCGCCGCCGCTGCCAGCATCGTATACTGTGTTGCTCGATCAGACAGCTGCGGATAATCGATTGGTGCGGCCAATGAGTCAAGTCCCGGACATTCATCTTTTGTCGTTGACCGGAAAAGGTGGCTTTTAAAAACATGCGGCAGATCTGGAATGCGATGGATGTGACAAAACAGTTTATTTACTCGTTGATTGGTTCCATCTATTTTGACGTTTCGACGATTACAGGTCAATTTTCACGCAGTATTTATAATTTCTGCACAGGAATCGAATTGAAATAAAAGGATCCCGATTGGAATTTTGTAAAATTGGCTTTCACCCGACACATCACTGGGATCCGGAAATGGGGTGCGGGTTATGCGGTAATTAAAGTTGCGGGTAATGGAACAGCGAATATGGTTTACAAAATTCTAATTGATAAAGAGAAATGCTATAGCGGGGATCGCTCACGGTTTCGTTGATTTGCGTTCCGAAGTAACAGTTCCCAATTGTCAGAATGATTGGTAGACAGTTGATGGATGCACAATCGACGATCTAACAAGCCAAAGACTTAACGGCCGAGCTCGACAGAGGACGTCGTATTCGAAGTGCACACTTCTCTCTCTCTCCAAACCATTATTACTTAAGACCGTATTCATATGAATTTCCATTAATATTGGGTGGTGCCAAGGACGTACGGACAACTCCATTTTTTTCATCTTTCAAAACCCCCTCAACGTCCGGTTGAGTAATTCACACACACCCTCGTCCAGAAAATCCCCCTTGTTCCTCACAACCCCTATTGAAACGGCATTTTCTTAATTCTCAACCGTTCTCTGTGAGTCAATCGGAGTCAGTTTAGGGGTGCGTCTATCTTTTGTGCGCCGCCACAAATCGTCAACAGATGGCGCTTAACGCTTCTGGTTATCGGATGGTCGTCTCAAGCGGAGACAATTGGAACCTGCCGAAGCTGACGTCACCGGGGTCAGATGACGGAAGTGGGCGCCACCTGGTGGTGAAGCGCAGCTGGACATGTGAAATAGTTAAACGAAACTTCCAATTGAATAAATTTAGATTTTCAATTAAGGGGAACGGCGGATAATTTCGTAGCAACAACATTGTAGACAAAAAGCGTGGAGGAGGATCACGTTCGCCGAGGAATGATTTTTAACGAGTGTGGAGACCGCTCTCCGGCCATTAATTACACTCATTAGCTCCACAACGGCTCCGCAACGTGGTTGCGGGCTCTCTCTCACCCCAGTGACACCACAGGGGGCGCCACATCCGACCTCAGAGGTTACAGCGCTCGACCAACATTCTATCACGGCCGAGACGACGCTTTCGTTGGGTCTGGCCTCGGACAAGTGTCATGGCGATGGTTGAGCCGACCAAGTTTTCAATTAGAATTAGAAATTTTCGTCGCTAGAAGCGCGTTACCATGTTTTAATTTGGTTTTCTTTTTGCCTACCTAACCGTACCATGTTATCATTGTTGTGCCAACCTACAATGCCGAACATGTTTCTTTCTTTTATGCTTAAATTGAGCTAATATTCAAATATTTAAAATTAATTAAGTGAAAGGATATTTTTCAAAATGGGAATTGGAGTCACTGCTGAAAGTGGCCTCAATCATCGCCATCTTGATCGCGTCTCTACGCAGTGGTTAGACACGAAGTCCAAAAAGACGTCGGCTTCGTCTGAACTCGCAATTAAAAGAAAAAAATCTTTTCTCAAGATGGTGGTAATGAACGCGGAGCAAAAATGCTGGAGCACGACCAAAAAGCCATAATTTGCGAAACGAAATAATGAAATGATTTATGGCAATCGAACTGGCGGAGTTGCAGGTAATTAAGTTTTCCTCGGTTCGACCAGAAAAAACTCGCCCATTATTGCACCGACCTCAGCGAGGAAACAGGTTAAGCGCCTTCGCTAAGACCTAACCTAACTGTATACTTACTATACGAGAGAACATTTAAAACTCAACTTGAAAATTCAGGATTCACATTTTGGCATCCACAATTTTTTTTCATCATTGGTAGTAACTAAACTCTCTATCTTTCTAATCAATTCTATTCTTTCATCTCAAATAAGCTAAATTCCAATTAGCGTGAGTTGGTCGTCATACTACTACTACATGGAAATGTCATATTGTTTGAGAAGAACGAGCGAGGAAAGATATTACCGGTAAATGGGCTACCACTCGTCGTAGCCCAGTTAGCTTAGCGACTGAAATATTATTTTTCCATTGCGTTATGTGGGAGCGTTAGAAATTTCTTCTTATATTTTAACACTACAGGAAATTCAAGAGAATAGGTAGGACACCACTTTAAGGTCCTCAATAAGTTCCCCAAGAAGTGTTAATAAATCTTGTTTCTATCCTTGGCCCAATGCAATCTTAAAACGATGATTTGATAAGGGGATCCGTGATTGCGGGTTCAATTCCCGGCCGACGTTTTTTCTACAGGCGCGCCGTCCTTCTGAATGGAGCCAAATATCCCTATCTAAATACCAGACCTAAGCTAGGCAAAATGATCCCCGTTGGTGAGTCTTTTTGAGAAGGTTTCCCATCAGAGAAGGAAGGTCCCCACTTCGCAGTTATGTCCCGCGAGACACTGGGGGACAAGTGGCAACTCGATGGTCGCACTTGCCAGATTGATGCACTAGATGGCGCTAGTGGTAAGCCGCGACGCCGAAAACGCACGTCAGAAACGCGCGCGATAAAACGCTTTTCTCTGTGAGCTCAGTTGTTGCGAGAGATGCGGGGCGCGGGGCGGTGCGGTGCGGGGCGGGAGAGAGAGGCGGCGGGCGGCGGGCGGCGGACTCCACAAAGATGCGAAGCCGGCAATTGATAAGTCATTTTCTGGCGGATCCAGCGTAAAATGACGTGATAAGGCAAAGTGGAATTGGAAGAAATAATAAAATTTCCAAGGCGGGCAAGATAACGAAATTAGCCGCTGAATTGCGGCGAAAGAGAGAAAGAGTTTGGCGCCAAATTTTTCCTCCCCGCGCGGTTCGCACGCGTTATGGAAAAATCTGCGTCTTCTTTCCCGTAACGTTCGTAGATAAATTCTGAAATGTTTCATACGCTTTTCCCCCTAAATGACTACGTATTTGTGATGGGAGAGGGGGAGGGGGAAATAGACGATGTAACCGACGCAAATGTATATAATGTTATGATCCATCAGATTGAAATTTGAGGAGATTTTTCTTGAAGTGTGGCGGAGTTGATTGCGTTTTGCTGTTTGCTACTACAACATAGTATATAGTACTGTGTTCTATTCATTTCAAATGCCGTTGGAAGAAGTTGAGGGTTGTTGTTTTGAGGGGTTTTGGGGCCTAGCGAGCGTAGCGCAGAAAAGTGGTTGGGGAAATGGGCGTTTTCTCAATGGGCATGTCGGTCGAATTTCTTAAGATGCGCGCCTTAGGTCCTTCCGCAATGGACACGTGTCGACACAGAACTGGATGTGTCTTCGGAAATGATTAATGTCTGGAATAGATTTTTGCACTTCGAACGCATTCCAGTGAATTTTAAGAAATGTTGATTGTCTTGATTTGTAAATAGCATATCGAATAACATAATCATTTTTTGGAGCAATCCATCTTAAACCATTTGAAACGTTATAAAAAAAAGTTAACGAAAATGGAATTAGATCAGATAAGATTTGTCGTGAGAAAAATTCGAACATCCAACAAACTCGAATTAATTTTACAATTTTTACTCGCGAAATTAAAATAAATGATCGACGAGGCGCCCTACGTATTTATTAGACGCAGTTTGAAAAGGCAATGGAATGAGAAAAGGGCAGTCAAATATTCTAAGGACACCTAAGGGATAGTTCAAAAAGCATTACTTGTTTTAGAATGCGCAAGTTGGTCGCATTTGAATTACTTTGAAATAAGATTGTTAAGAATTATCAAAAAGACAAGTTTTCTTTTTTTACTTGATTGGCGCGAATGGGTTGGTATTACGGGAATCTTAAGACGCCAGGCAACTTCTTGGTCCTCGGACCAATGGACCATTTTCCACGGACCATTTTTACTCGTACAACAGAAGCATTGATTTCAATACATGTAAATTGTTGTGAATGGGCACAGACAATTTAACAGATCACATCAGTGTGAGATTGTTCAAATGAAATAAGCTGAAATTGTATCGGTCAAATTGTTCGAGATGAGGTGCGTCGATTTTATCGATTTGGTCCGATCTTTCTTTGAGACATTGAATCGAAGGAAAGACAAATGGTCGAACCTTCTCCAGGGTGGCCATTGGAGACTTTCATTTTTGGATTTGGCTAAATAATTTGTTATTCGTTGAAAGTGAAACATCGTAGTGGACGCGGACGACCTCTGATGACGACTTGGCCCAATAAGTGAGTCTATCGGATATTCTCAGTATATACACGGCTGGAGCATCCCCGGTGCCCCGGCCAAAAATTCTCATTAAATTGAGCGGAATTAAGTGGCGCGATCGCGGTGAGTCATCCGGACGCGTTCCATATATATTGAAGGGAGCGCTCCTCCCGGCCTGGAGAGCGCTCTCTCCACGGAGCGCAGAGTTCGGTGGCCCACGCTGCCCCGGCCGCGTCCATCATCACCCCTGGTGCCCCCTCCGGGTGAGTCGGGGCCGAGCGACTCCGCCGCCACCAACTCCCGGTTCAACCGGCCTGGGTCGATCGCTGGACCCACGGGTCATGGCGGCGGATAGAAAATTAGCCCGGGGTGGTCGAGGGGTGGCGGGAGGAGGGCACGGGCCACCGCCATATTGCCCTCGGTGGTCACGTCCAGGGCTCACAGTGGACAGATTGTCGCCTGTCCTCTGACCTGGACCTCGTGTACAGTGGATACAAACACGGGCGAATCGGACACACACTTCTCAATACTATTTGTAGAGAGTTTCGATTCGGATCCGAGGCATTCGGGTGAACAGTGAGAGAGGGGAGGAAAAAATCGGATCAAATCGGTGGTCGAGTTGGTTGACGATGGGCACCTGACCGCCGAGGCCACCAATTAAATGGAATATTTTCTAATTCCAATAAGCTCGACACTCACACAATAAATTCTTTAAACGGATCGATCGAATCTTAAAAAAAAAAATAATCGAATAATCTGTTCGAACCAAGGATCAGGGACAATTCTTATCCACTGAGGGCGCTGGTGTCTTTATTCCAATCGCAATTTGCCGACCCTATCTCATGAAAATGAAATCTAAACACAAAATTTGTCCTACCGACCGCCAGTAGGCGCCACCCTCTATTCAGCAAAACCACAGGTTCGGTCGCTCATTGGCTTTTGAGGTTAGTTCTTTTCCTGCCCCTCCATAAGCCACTATTAATTTAATCAGCTGGCCACCCCCTCGAGCGAGCCCCACTACCCTTTCCACCACCAATATGCATACTGAACAATGCGCTCATTCCGCGTCATCCCCTAAGCCACGCGTCCCCATCCCCCCTTAACCCGCTGTTTCAATGTTTCGCGCCTTTCATCGATTTTATTCGTCTCATCGACATGTACATGCATGTGGTCTTCGACTTGTATGTGCCATTTTTTATGCGAACCACAAATCCACCTAATGAGAGACCCCCTAGTTTTCCACCTTACGGCGGCCATTCCATCCCCCACAATACACCATGTGGCCACCACATGCTCGCAATCGTTATTCGCGTCCATAGACTTTGTGAAATGTATAATTATTAATTTCATGTCAAACAAGAAGGTTACCCAGCTTTGCCTGGATTTACAGTAACCACCAATGAAATAAGAAAGTAATTGTTTAAACATACCGGCTATTTTACGTTTACACGATAACATACGATAAACGCAAACGTAAAATATCAGTTATATTTAATTTAACCCTATCCTCTCGAGCACTCGATACTTGTCCATTGTAAAATTAAAAATTTGGATTTTCAATCGTTTGAAAATTGTTATGTTACATTGAAAATGAATCATTTTTAAATATCTATCTGATTATTTTATGTTTTTTATTATTGCTATTTTATTTTTATTTTGAAAACATTATTCCGGTAACAGTATGCGGTATGGTGTGCTTGGTTGGAACTGTTATCTGGTGTGCTTGGTTGGAACTGTTATCTGATTTACTTGGCGGTCACGTGAAATCGGCGACGTCATGCCTTTGATGTGGAGACGCCATTTTTAAGTTTGAAGCGAAAGGGAGATTATCCAAAATTTGGTAACGGTTGTTTTATTATGTTATATTGAAAATTGAGATCTGAAAAGTGATCGCTAGCGAATTATGATGGTTTACTAAGTGTAGGTTAATTTTTATGCCATTTCATTGATCCGTTCGAGAGTTAGTCTCCGGACAGGAAAATCGAAATCTCTATCTTATAATATAGTTTTAATGAACACGACAACACAAACAGCTTTAAAAAAAGTGGCGACCATCATAGAATTGACTGCCCTACGTCCTGTGTAAATTTCAATTCGAAACTTCAAGCAATTCAATTGAAGAGGGATTTAATTTCTGAGCAATTTCAAGAGGGACGTTGAATTTGAATATGTAATTCGTTGATTTCTCCTTCCATGGATGACATCTTAAAATCCAATGAAGGGGGTGTCATGTCAGACGATAGATCCTCGCTCAGAAACGTAAGAATCGTCTAAAAGTGAGACGCCACGATTTCGAGTGCACCTCTGGAATTGTGGCGTGGGCCGTGGCAATGTGGAGATGTAGCTAGATGACATGGATGGAGC